>JAUMHQ010000296.1:113923-129591 GCA_032361165.1 Enteromius paludinosus | reverse complement strand
TATGGAATGTCCCCATAAAACATGTAAACCCAACATGTGTGTGTGTGTGTGTGTGTGTGTGTGTGTGTGTGTGTGTGAGTGGCTCACACTCACCTTCAGCCGGTAGTTTTCACTCTTCAGCTGTTTGATGGCGAGTCTCTGCACGTCGATCTGCTGTTTGAGGAGAGGAGAGTCCACCACCTGAAGCACACCTGAGACGCTGCTCACGCCGGCCGCTCCTCCTGAACACACACACACACACACACCTCCTCAACATCTACTGCGCACAGCTTCCACACACACTTATACTCATTCTGTTAGTCAGGGGTTTATTTTACACAAAAATAGAAAAATTACACGGCATTATATAAATAAGGGATGATATTTTCAGCTCACTCTGGCCAATAGCCGATACATGTCCTCTCCTGTGCAAAAATGTTGGTTTGTTAGAATTAAATAAACAATAATTAGATTGTTTTATAATGACAATGAAAAGCTATATATCAATCACTCGTTTTTCAATTATTTCAAAGCTCATAATTCATAGATATATATATATTTTTTGCACCCTCAGATCAGTTAGTTCAGTTGTAGACAGCTATAGATTTATACCAGCAGTGCTTCCTGTGACGATCGAGGCGATGCCAGAGGCTTGTGGCCCACGGAAACCTTCGGGGGCTCGTGGTTGGCTGCTGATCCTCTGCTTTAGCTCCGCCTTCTCTGACTCCAGCTGATCGATGTCGGCCTGCAGCGCATCCATCGTCTCCTCAAACTCCCTGCAGACAGCCAACAGCACTCATTAAACGCTTCACATACGGCTCGTTTCAGGCCGGGCTCATCAGATATCAGCAGGGACTCGTACTTCTCCTTCTTCTTCAGCAGAGTCAGAGCCTCGTCTAGTTTGGTCTGGATCTTCTCCACTCGCTCATCAGCGTCTCTCGTCGACGTGTCCAGCTTCTTCTCCAGCAAACTCAGGCGAACATTGGCCTCGCTCAGCTCCTCCCCCTGAGAGATCGATCACACACACACACTACAGATATGAATCTATATCAGCTGCTGTATGTGTGCACAGGGGTTTGGTTGATAATGGGTGTGGACCTTGATCTTGAGGGATTTCTTCAACTCTTTGATGACCGTCTCTCGGTCCTCCAGCTTGTTTCCCAGACCCTCGGCATCGGTCATCTCGGCTCTAACAGCTGCTGCGCGGATCTCCACTGGAGGGCGCTACAAAGAACACACACCGCGCATCAGAGCAGGGCATCATGGGATTGAGCGTGTGAGTGAAAGTGTGTGTGTGTGTACCGGATGCTGTGGTCGCTCGGCGTCGTACTCTCCCTCCTGCATGGCGGTGGCCATCTTGTTCATGGTGGCGATGACGGCGGCGCAGGACTGACGCAGACACTCGAACGCATTGAGTCCATGAGAGCCAAACACCTGCCGTCACACACACACTGTTAGTGACTGAGAGCCTCCGGAGTGTTCCGAGTGTGTGTGTGTGTGTGTGTGTGTGTGTACCTGATCCACTGCCTTGAACAGCACATCCTCGATCTTGAGCGGCTGCAGTCCCTCTGTCTCGGCCAGCGGAGCAATCATCTGAGCTCCTGCCGCTGCCACTTCCTGTAGAACAGCCACCACACGGGTCAGCTGCTTCCTGCAGTCAGCCAGCGCCTCGCCCACCTGCACACACAAAACATAACAAATTAAATACACAACACCAAACATAAACTCAAAAATATAATGTAGTGATATTCATAATAATAATAATGTGTGAGAGTGTGAGAGTGTACGAGAGAGAGTGTGTGTGTGTTTCATCAGACGTGAGCACCTGAGCAGAGAAGCTGAGCGCAGCAGGAATCCCCGGAGCGTCTGTTCCCGGCATCCTCCGACGGATCTTCTTACAGAACTGACCAATGTCTCCGCAGGAAGTGTCCAGGTCCTTCAGGAGCACAGAGAGCTCTGCCCCTTCCTGTCCTGGCTGCAGGAAGGCCCGCAGACGGCCGACCTCTGACCCCATGCAGTCCAGAGCGCTCTGGGTGAACTGCAGGTCACAGATCAGTCAGACACGCTTCGAAACCAGCACTCCTTATTCTTGTTTACTCAAACCGTTTTTAATAACTCGGATTATAGTAAAATATTACGTGAAAACAAATATAAAAAACTAAATAACATTAAAATTGACCAAAAAATCAATAAAATGTAAATACATAAAAATCATTAAAAGTGACAAAACAAAAATCTGAAATTAAAACCGATAACATAAAACTAAAACCAATTTTAAATGTTGACGTCAGTACCTTGATGTGATCGGTCAGCTGCATGGTGCAGTCCTCGAGCTGCTCCGACAGATGAACGCTGTACAGTTGCTGTAACAAACACACACAGCGTCACATCACTGACACGCTGCACAGCCTGACTCCTGTGTGTGTGTGTGTGTGTGTGTGTGTGTGTACCTGGTAGTATTTGATGGCTTTGGTGAGCGGCTCCACTTGCACCGTCTCATCCAGCTGGTCTTTGTGCAGCAGATCGATGAGGAAGTCCAGGGATCGCTCGTGAACACTCATTTCGGAGTACAGCGTGCCCATGCGCTTATACACCTCCACATCACACTGAGACAGAGCCCTGAGAGACACACACACTTTACTGAAACGCCACTGACACACACACAAGACCTTACATCTGAAAACAAAGGATATACTTAGAAGGGAGAGGTTATTATGGGAGTACAGGAGAGCATAGGTCTAAGTGGACGTGCATGACATACGGAGTCCCACAAGGCTCAATTCTTGCACCGCTCCTGTTTAGCCTGTATATGCTTCCCAGCGATGCCGACACCCAGATTTACCTAGCCTTATCCCCCCATAGACTCCCTCTGCCAATGCCCTGATCAAATGAAAGGGGTCATATGACGTTGCCAAGAACATGTTTTTTTGTGTATTTTGTGTAACGCAATGTGTTTGTGTGGTGTTCCGTATACTGTACATTTGTGTTTCTCCTCTAAGCCACACCTACTAAAAAATTCAAATAAGCGTTTTCAACCCCAGTAAAACACTCAGATTTCTGTGATCAAAGCTGTATTTTCGGCATCAGATCTTTGATGTGCAGACGAGACTTCTTTAAGGACATGAAAGTCTATCTGATGCAAGGTTGTAGTGAGTGTGTGCTGAAGCAGATGATGGAGGACACCTACAGCTGGTATTTGTGCAGCGTGGCCTGCAGCAGCGTGAGGGAGTAAACCAGGCCGGAGGCGAAGCTCAGCTGCTCTCCAGCGGCTCCTCGCAGTCCAGAGCGCTCCGGAGAGACGCCGCTCAGGTCAAACTTCTCCTGCGCCTGTTTGCTGACCAGCTCCGCCTGAGACAGACCATCACACACACACACACATTACTGCAGAGCTCTCCGAGAGACTGAAGCAGCGGCTCCAGAGAGATTCTTGTGTGCAACTCTAGTCATGGAATACAATTTATATTTTATTATATTGATATATTACCATATGCACAAATTCCTTTTTTATTTTCAAGCCCTTTCCCAGGTATTTCAGAGATTAATTCAAGCATTTTGAACATGCCAATCTGCATTATTATTCTAGCGTGTTCTACAGAATACACAGTTATTTACATTTTGAATTAGCTTTTATTGGTTTACTTTTAGTTCATTTTTAATATTTCTTATTCATTTCTTTTTTTTTGTAATTTTGCTGTCTGCCTTTGCCATTATTATTATTATTACTACATTAATTATTTAAATATTATTCAGATATAATGTATTTTTATTTCCATTTTAGCTTAGCAATTGGTAGCAAATTTGGTGCATATTTAAATTTTATGACCTATAAAAATAAAAATTTTAAACGTGAAAATGTGTCTGGAATTTGAATGTGCAAAAAAAAAAATCGAAATATTGAGAAAAATCAAAAAAGTTGTCCAAATGAAGTTCTGATATATTTGCAGAAGGGATTCTGCAGTGTTTTATATCCATATAATTTTAGAGCTTCATCTTGAGCTTGTTTAGATCTTACTTCAGCTGTATTTGATAAAGATATTAGCTCAGTCTGAAGTCTGAAGTAAAATGAAAGCAGCAAGCAGTGAACGGTGTTAAATCCTGAAAGAATGTAATAACAGTCCTGGAGCATCAGGTGATTTTCTAGTGTCTGCAGCATCAGACAGGAACCTTGCAGATGAGTCTGGGGATGAGCAGCAGCACGAGGATGCAGTCATGGTCTCCTCCGTGTCTCAGGAAGGACTCGGGCATGAAGGACATCAGCAGAGACACCTGACGGTTTGCTTGATTCACCTCCATCTTGCGGAGCTCCATCTCAATGGCCTGCGCACACACACACACACACACACACACACACACACACACACACAGACAGACAGCTGTAGCACTGGTTCTCGGTGTGCTTCGAGGCTTGGCTGACCTGAAGGCTGACCGTACCTTGGCGTAAGCTTTGGTCTCAGCAAACTTAATCTTGAAGTCGAAGAGTTCTGCGGCGGGCTGCTGCAACTGTTCGGCCGAGCTGCTCTGCTGATTGGTCAGCTCTCGGTTCACTTCCTGTTCATGCAGCAGAGAAAACATCAGCTTTACAATGGAGGCATAAAATGGAAGAACAAGGGATGCACAGAACCGCAGAATTCTCATGTAAATTTGACATGAATAAACAGACGTAGGGAAGGCAGAGGTGTGACCTGCAGGTGAGTGGTGAGCTCTCTGTATTTGCTGATGGTCTGCTGATAGTCGGCCACCGTCTCCTGCGCTGCCTCCACTCTCTTCTGAGCCTCTCTGACCCGAGCCCCGGCCAGATCCAGCTGCTCACGCAACTCCAGCTCCGTCTCACGAGAGTTCTCCTGCAGCTCGTCGTTCATCTCGTTTATCGCTTCCTGTTCAACACAATCTGAGCTCACCCACCATGATTCAGACTGAAAACTCTGCCTGGCTATGTGTTGAAAGTGCAGCTATGATGATTAAACCTAAAGCTCAAGCGGAACATGATCGAGTGTCTCACCAGGTCACTGACGGTCTCTCGGAGCTCACGCACTTTCTCTTCCAGGTCTAAATTTCTCTCCGTCAGGGTCTCCACCATCTCCTCAGCTCCTAAAGCCGCATCCACCTGAAAACACACACAATACAACATGCTTGTCACGCAAAACAGATCTTGAGCTTAAAATTATAATAATAGCTAATTAAATAAATGAATGATGTTTTTGGGCTTTTTGAATCTGTCTGTGTCGGCCCAGACATGTTAAACCAGGCTGTGTTCATGTTGTCATAGCTCTTCAACCGTTGACACCATCAAAATGATCCACATTGCTCCTGACAGCAAAACCATACATCGCTCATTACTGTAATTTTGTCCGTGAAAGATTTCCAGGAGAGCAGAAAAGGAGAATTTGAACGGAAAGATGGGGAGTGTGGAGTTTTGGATTGCATAAAATAATAAACAAAACAATCGAAAACGCGGTGAGGGAGGAGTAATCAGCACAAGAGTCGACTGATGTTTTTAGATGAGACTTTGGGAATAGGCTAAGAGAGATGTTTTCACATGTGGCGTGTGCATGAGTGTGTGTGTGTGTGAAAGCCTCCCGATTGAAAACACTGCATCCAGTCTCCCAAAAATACTAAATATGTGAAAACCTATTTTGCCCTTAGGTCTTAAAGGGTTAACGTGTGATGACACATACTCGTGTGATGCTGAACACGTTTCCTGAACTCACCTGCTCCTTGAGCTCGTCTATCGTGGCTTCAGCCTGCTTCATCTCCTCCTGCAGCTTCTCCTTCTGCCCTCTCAGAGTCTCCAGCTCCGTGTTCTTCTTCTCCATCTGCTTCTGGAGCTTGACGTGCTCCTGCTTCTCCGACGACGACAGATCCCTCATCCTGAACACACACACATACACGTGAAGATGCTGAGCACATCTCAAGAAGATGCAGGAGACCTGGGCTGGGTGATACAGTGATAACGGTAACTATCCCAATGTAACTTTATAACAGTGCTGTTAGTTTTAGTGTGAAGCACTTGAATTCAGCAAATGATGAAGTCAGATGAACGCTCTGACATTCCTGCCATTTACCATGGATTCACTGTAGTAACTGAGCCACAGGAACATGGCAGAAACGTGTGTGCTTGCATGTTTTTCTATTTCTCAATGTAATTGTTACTATTATCAGGCAACACCGAGCTGCCACTTCATTACCAGATATGCAGAACATAAGAATTCAGCTCTTCAGTGAAGATGTTCCAGAACAGTCTGCTTTCAGTTATGACGTATGTGAGACGACGCGGGTGTTGTACCTGACCAGGGCCTCCTTCAGCCGGCTGTTCTGCTCCTCCATCTGCTTGACGTGGTAGCTGGAGGCGGCTCCATCCGAGCCCTTCTCCTCGATCTCGTGCTTCAGGATCTCCAGGTCCATGGTCAGCTCCTCCACCTTCTCCTTTAGAGCCTCCACTTCCTGCTGCAGGGACTCTGCCCGCTCCTCGGCCATCTCTTTGTCCAGCGTGGCCATCTCGATAGCGTCCGCCGTGTCGGCCATCTCCTCCATGTAGCGGCCTTTGGCCTCAAGAGCCTCGCGGGCCTCCTGCGCTCGGGCAGCAGAGGAGATATTAGCCTTATTTCTTTTTTTTCTTAAAAATTTACTTTTTTTCTCAGTTTTAATATCAATCCAAAGACAGCTAATGGATTAAAATCATAAAAGTGAAACCACCATTTGAAAACACTTTAAAAATGGGCCGTGTTTAATTTTTTCAATGTTTAAATTGTTAATAAAAGAATGAATAAGCATGTCTAATTAACCGAAATCATGAGAAGTTTATCAAAAATAAAATGTTTACTGCCCAATAAAGACCGTTTTAATTTTGCGCGATTCTGTTTTAATTGCTAGATAACACTTTTGTTCCAAAAAGAATGTTTTATTCATTGACAACAATTTTTATCAAATTATTAAAGGCCTAACAAAAATGACATTTTCAGGGTCTGCTGAAACAATCCATTTGATCTTTTCCTAATAGTTTATGTTTGTTTCTAAAAAATTGTAACACAAAATGTCACATCTTAAAATCTAACAGAAACATTTTAGGGCCCAATGCAATCAGTCTATTTTTCCTAGACTGTTTTAATGCATGAATTAAATTAAATCTTGCTGGTTCAGACTAACGTGTTTTTCTCGAATGGTTTATATTCTGTGTTTGTGTGACTGATGTGTGTGTGTCAAGTCTCCAGCACCTTCTTGGCCTCTTTCAGCTGCTTCTGCAGCTCGTTCTGCTGCTCCTGCATCTTGTTCTTCCACTCCTGCAGCTGCTCCAACTGAATCTTGTGCTTCTCCATCTCCTTCAGCTTGGCTTTATCCTCGGAGCGCTTCATCCGCAGCGTCTCCAACTTCTCCTCCAGATCCTTGACCTGAGCTCGGAGGCTCTCCTCCTCCTACACACACAGGCTTTATCACACACCGTGGCAGAGGTGCATTATTTGACAGTAAGTGCCGAGGCGGAGTCAAAGGTTGCTGACCTTGCTGGGGGTGGCCGGCGGAGGGGCGCTGGGTGTGCCGCTGGGCTGAGGGACGACCGGAGCTCCCAGCACAATCTGAGAAGATGCTGTGGACTCATTCTCTGCTAGCACAGACTCAGAAAGCCCTGACCCTCCGACAGAGGGGCGACCCGCCTGCGGACAAACAGAAGCAGTTATTCTCAAGCTGTGATGAGCTCCATCATGTGCCCTACCTGACCTGTGACCTCTGACCCGAGCGCACACACACACACACAGTGCTCACCAGGCCCCTGACAACAGTGTGCTTCAGTGGTCTCTAACCCAGTTCACACCTGCATTTACTGCATCTCAAACGTCTGTTGAACGAATAAAATAAAAGGAATAAAAAAGGAGATTTGCTGAAAACGTGATCACCCAAGACTAGGACAAGTGTTCATCAGATCTGAAGAAATGTGTCTCAGTAATAGATGGGAATGGGTGCCGTGAGTGGGTGTTGGGACCCATTCACATTCATTGCAGAGACACATTTCTCCAGATCTGATGGAGACACCGGATCTGTTTACTGAGTGCAGATAATAACAGCAGCTGTAAACCGGGCCAGTGATGCTGGGATGATCGGTGAGGATCTCCAGAAGCCCTGAGAGAGGGTTTGAGATCTGGGACGTACCATGATGAGAGAGGGGAGGGAGCTGGAGTTGGACAGACGGCCGGGTGTGGCCCACTGTTACGCACAATAAACAAAAATCACACATCAGCCTGGAGCTCGCCTTCATACACAGACATTACAGACGCTCGGGAAAACACCAGCTAGACCACCTCAGATCAGCTGATCATCAGTATAGACATCGATTCAGAGTGGATCATGCAAAACTGGTCAGTTATAAAAAAAAAATGTGATTCGACTCTAAAGCAGCTCATTATTCAGCTCAGATCCCATACATTGGTAATACTACTGCTAATGAGAATATTTCAGTGCAGTCAAAGTGAGAATAAAGCAAATTAATGAGAGTTGAGAGCTGAGTTCGGATGGGAATACTGTAGCACATGCACCTTAACAAAACACATGGGAAATCTCTTCAGGCTCCAGACCATACACTGGTACATAAAACAGCTTTCCATTCCGAACACAGCCTAACATCACCCCAGACATTTCCCAGAATGCATTGCTGCGGAGTGTAGGCTCACCTTGGTACTACGACGCATAGGAGGCTGAGGGAGGAGCACAAAACACACACAGGGGAATACAGAGAGAAGAGGTGAAGGGATTGCACAGGAAGAGAAATACTGCATGAACAGACGGAGGAAGATCTGAATGAACTCCATAAACAGAACAAAACCAATAGGATCCCACAACCACAAAAGCATGGAAACTCATTTCTGCCAAAAGATTAAATAAAGAAGTTTTTTTTTTTTTTTTCTTACAGCATAATGAGACACAAACCAAGAGCTGCGAGACAGACTAGTTAAACTGAACTCATATCCCACAGTTCTCAGAGTTACAATCAGAACTGTATGGAGCAACTACCTTCTCTTTTTATTCCGTGGCAGAAACAAGGTTTTCCACTAACACGAACAACATGGTTTAATGGTTTGCTATACTTACTGATGATATAACTATTAGGGATGATCATGATATCAAAGGTTTTTGAATCTACACGGAAATAATGGATCATGTGACTGAAGAAGAAACACCACTGCTGCTCCAGTGAGAATTCGATGAAGCGTTTCAGAGCTCCAGGATTTCTTGATATCTACTTCTGTTTCTTGCACTTCGTTCTATTGAAACAACCACAGCCCCTCACACTACTGTTCTCGATTCGTTCCATGTATTATTATATAAACAAGCTCGTGCGGAGGCTCACACACTCTTCCGTTAGTCCCTCATTTCTATAAAAGCACCGCTAAACGGCTGAATGTGAATGTAAATCCTAATTATGACGATGCAAGTATCGAATTTTGGTGCAAGTTTATTATCACTGGATGAATCTTGATACGCCCTGTCTTTATCAGCGCATCATGAGCATTTCCTGTGACGCCTGAGACATGTAGGATTCTTAATACTTGAATACTTCAGATCTTTATCATCGATCCGCTGACATCGTGTGTGTGACTGCGGCGACAGGTGAAGTGATCCGCATGATATCATGCAAGCATTCGGTGCGAGGGTGTGATGGAAACACTACCACAGAAAGAAAACAACTTGTGAAATAAAGAGTGACTGTAAACATAACGTGCACCGCTGTGCTCGACACGTGAACTGAGCCCACAGAGGACTGACTGATGTACCTTCTTTGCTGTCGGAGTCTTTTCATCACGTTAGCAAAAACAGCCAGACATACACACATAAAAACCTTCAGTTCTCACACACACACACACATCATTTACTTTTATCATTTAAACCATGAACCATCCAGACTAATACACACCATTTTAAGATTCTTTGTTTTCATTTGAGAAATATTCTAGGCCACATTATATTCTTAATGTCCTTTTTTCTTAAATAAAATGCAAATATAAAGACAGACATGCATTATAATTATTTGCAAGCATTAACTGTAAAATAACAACAAATAATTAATGAATAAAACCTAAAAATAATAATATTTAAAATAATAAATTATCAAATAAATCACAAAAGCATGAAAGCTAATACCGGTTACACTGGTTCATACCTGCTTCGCAGATTTTGGCGTCTCCTGGACTTCTGTGAAATACAATTGAGAGACAAAAATTGCATAATTTGGTTGGTTACACAACATGCATCATCTGCAGTGCGTGAACTCGATGGCATGAAGGAATCAGACACGCTCGCACCTTTCTTGAGCAGCTTGGCCACACCGGAGTCAGGTGTTTCTGGAGACGTAGCAGAGCTGCCTCCATCATCGATGAGCTGAATCTGACGAGAGAAACCAACAGATCATCACTCGCTGCTCAAAATTCGACAAGAACTATGAGCATGATATCATCTAGTGTCCAATTTATACCCTGGAAATATATGCAAATAACTGAATGTGTAATTATATAATGCCTATTTTGCATATTTGTGACATGATCTTTACTTCACGTGTGACTGATTTGGGCCATAAAGAGGAATGCTTCATTTTGGTTCATATAATGTATTGTGCTCACATTTAAATAACACTGTCATAATGTACTGTGATTATTACACTGGGGAAGATTATATCTGTCAAACCGGTAGCTCCTGTGTTTCCTTGTACGTTATTGAGATAAACGGCCGACTCTTACCTGAGACTGTCTGACAAATATCCCATGGTTCTCCTCACAGGTGAAGTAGCGTTTTCCCTGCACCGTGCCGTCGTTCTTGCCCTTAGGTTCGTCCAGGATGACACCCACCCATTTCCCCGAAGCGAACAGGGTGGCGCCGATGTAGGCCACGGTCCCACGCTGACCTTTCCCAATAACCTCCACCAGAGAGCCCACCTTTGCGGGCTTCCCGCCTCCGTCTGAACTCATCCTGCTGATCAAAGCGCTCTGCAGCTGAGAAACAAGTTTCAGCATATTACTCCCATTTTATACTCACTTCATTGGCTTCCTGTGCAATATAGAATTCATTTTGAAATTCTTTTGTTTGTTTTTAAGTCCCTAAATGATTCTGGCCCACACTACATCTCTGAACTGCTACACCGTCTCGTACCCTTAGATCAGCTGCTCCTCAGTGTCCCTAAAACCAGACGTGAGCTCAGAGGTGACCGTGCATTTGCGGTGGTTATGAATGCTCTGCCTCTCTACATTAGGCAGGCCGCCTCGCTGTCTTTGTTCAAATCTCATCTGAAGACCTTTTTTCCTTGGCCTTCGACATCTGATAGTTGTTGAATAGTGGGTATGTATGCCTTAAGTGTGCAGTCTTATCTCTGTTTTAAATGTGTATTATGAACCATGTGTTGTTTATTGTTCAGCACTTTGGTCTGCTGCTGGGTGGTTGTAAAGTGCTTTATAAATAAAGTTGAATGAAAGAGAAACAAACACACTCCGCATCCCACCACGCGTGTCACCACCCGCTCCGACCGACCCAGCTGCACGCCAACTCAACATCAATGATATTCCTATCAAATATAACTACATTAGGGCTATTATAGTTATAAACCCCATCTTAAACTAAAATATATTTGTTTAAATAAATAAATGAATACACTTCTATCAACTAGATGTCAATTTTATTTAAAATCTTCTTTTAATGAAACGTATGACACTTAATAAAAAATAAATACCAAGACATGAATAAAATGTTTAATTTTTACTTTAACCTAAAATTAGTCAAACTGAAAAATGAACAAATGTTATTAAATAAATATTAATAAAACTAGTGCTGTCAAACTATTAGTCACACGTTTCTGTTGCTGTAATCATGTTAAATATGTCTATATAATACCAAAAATGAAAACCACTTTGAATCTATATACATGTACATTTTTTTTTATATAGGCCTATACTGTATGTGTGTATGCATTATACTGTATATACACACACAGCACACACACATTATGTAAACAAACCTGCTTTTGATGCGATTAATCAGTTGACAGCACTAATACAATCTATATTAAGGCTATAACAATTTAAGATTTAAACTATTCTGTAAAATATCACAAATGAATAATGGTACTGTAAAAACCACACTGCTAGAAATCTCTGTGCTGTGTTATTATTGAAGCTGTGTCTTGTAAAATGTGATATTCAAGGCTTTGAATGGATAACGGTCATGTGCTTCTCCAAACAAACGGTCTCTGTTGAGAAGACGGCGAGGGACACCGAGTACAGCTCTGACCTGATCATCACATGCCCCTTCAGCTCCGCTCTGTAGACCTGCGGTGTGATCAACAACTGCGCTGCAGGAGAACACCGGAGCCGGCACGAGCCGAGGAGATGAACTCTACTGGACCACAATACTCTACTCTGATTTAGACGATGCAGACCTGTCTTTCACGCAACCCAATTTCTCCAGCCTTCCAGAGAACAACAGCAGAAGTGCACAGCTCAAGCCCCAACACGAAGAACAGCGCCTGCGATCGACATGCCCCTTCTACACGGTGAGCTTGCATTTAATAAAGCTCAATACTATACATTACAGAGAAGATCATACAGCGGTATCCAAACAACGAACAGATAACCAGTGAACTATGGCAGACATTAAAACAAGCTGTCACATTTAATTATGGACCATAAACCACACATCTTTTACCATCAATTGAGTCTCTCACCCGAGGAGTGCATGAATTCCTGCGTGCCATGGACATGTTTGGATTGTCAAGAGTAAACCCTTTGCCATCTGCTGAGTGAACCGTAGCACAGACGTTTACAGAGTCGACTACTGAGTGCTCAGTAGATATACTGTCATATGACCGACGCCAACGGCGAAAACACGACATCTACAGAGCTGCCTAACATCACACCACACCATTTTTACTAAACATAGAATCTGGTTTTATCCTTGTTTGTTTGCTCTTTAAACATAGTTAAGCATCGGCGACCTATATTTAGTTTTCAACCGTGGAAAACGAGTTAAACCAAAGATTTGGACCTGGAGCCACACTGATATCGACGTCTCTGGAACCGTACCATATTGGGCCTTAAAAAGGAAGCATATTTAGATCCCAGTGTCTCTAAAACTGAATCAAAGGGCCTTAAAATGAAGATACTAAGAGAAAACTTCTACAACAAGCGGAGACTAAAATGGTTCGATATATATCGCCCAGCCCTAGTTGTTAGAGACGGTTCCATCGGGCACACACGCCTGGACCCAAGTTACCTTAGTCTGTGTTCGTTAATCAGTCTGGTTAGTGCCGCCAGCTACAACCACGGGACGCACGTTTAAACCTCAAACCACGGCGTGGTTGTTTTTAGATCACTGTATTTCTGAAGGAGGACTGTCTTGTAAGCTCAGAGCTGCTGCGTCTACAGCCGTTACCGGAAACCTCTCGTTTCCCTTATTAAAGTGCCAATGACAATGAGTTTGCACTTTTAATTAATCCTGCCCTGTTCACACTAGCGGACTTCTTTCGCTGCATGTCACTAGAGGCCGGCGATGAGGTGGCCGTGAAATGGATGGGATCGCGTCACTTTGTCGATTTTGCTTGTTATAACAAGGAATTCCTCCGTTAGGTTTCATAAGATGAGCACTAGGTGCCGGAGGTGGGGCTCTAAACATATGTTTAGAATCGTTTTATCTTTCTGGAGAAGAGACTGTTATTGAGTATGCATGCAGAAAAGTTCAGCGCATTATTCTGTGCGTTTAAGAAAATACATAAATAGTAAATAATTGCGCCGAGTCTTTTACAACCTACAAAAGGTATCGTTATAGTAGTTCAAAATTGTAAACACAACAGTCGAAGGTGACTTAAGACGGAGAAAAAAAGCATTGCATTTGTCATCGACTGTTAAACTATTAAAGCTGGAATAGTGGATTAAGAAGGGCCTTTCTGTCGGCAAGGGAGAAGAACAGCCTGACATGGGTGTGCTTTTATTGGCGAGGAGGTCTGTATGCATGTCAGTCGTAGGGGGAAGGCTACTAACAGTAGTTACACCACAAAGTTTTTATATTTAATAACAGTTTTCTGTGCATTATGTGCCGTTCGGGTGCAGTCAGGTCTGGTTTTTGGATCCGTAAGGACCTCTACTTTAGATTATAAGAACACATACTTGGCAGCTTATAGGGTTGATTGTTCATTGGGTTAATAGTAAAGGCGTATGTTTGATGTGTATTATTGTGGTCTAGGAGATGAATAAGATTTTTATTCTGAAGCTCATGCTGCAATTAACGTCAGTGCCCTAATTATTATAGTGGAGGAGACATGATCCCGGATCAGCAGGTCGGTCCAAACACGATCCCAATCCCTGCCCAAAATAAATATCTAAATTACCTTCCAGCGAAAAGTGACAGCTGATTAATACGGGTGTAGAAGCACCTAACCCCGAAACATTAACTCTGATTGGTTGATTGGAAAGCTGATCCAGGAACATCTTGTGCTTGCTGAAATCACGCTCCACCGATGTGCACACTATCGTGAACTAAACTGTATTTTTTTTAAACTTACAAAATAAAACAGTGAGACCGCCCACATAGACCTGTCCACGTGTAAACACAACAACAGACTGTCAGTCAGTCATCGTTTAGCATTAGCTGTGATGCTAACCGGCCGGCCTCTAATAAAACACCATATTTTGTCTCACAGACACGGAAAAGCGTCCGTAATCTTGACTGGAATCACATCACACATGTTAAATCCCTCAGTACAGGAGAATGTGCTCACATATCGATGTTTTTCTCGCTATGGTAAACCGGGAGCAGTCTCGCGCTAGCGTTTCCTCGGCAACCGCTGCTGTTGTAAGGGAAACGAGCGGCTGAATCGCGCGCTTACCTGCAGATGAGAGATCTAACCGACAGCGGCTGAACGCAAACGGGCTGCCGTTTGTAAGGTTTGCAGGTCAGAACGAACAACGGACCGCAGAGCTCGCTTCACCGGACACTGAACAACATCTCACTCGGGTCACTTCCTGACCGGGTCACGTGACGCTTGGCGACGCTTCTGATTGGTCCCATGACTCCGCTCTCCGGCCACACTGTCGTGGTCGAAAATATATTTTTTGTTAATTCACATTTAATAATGCATGTATGTAATCAGTATTTACAACGCGTACTTTTTCAACAATGAATTAATTCATTCAAAAAACGGCGTTAAAATGTCGGCGTTGGCTGCACAGACATTTCCGGTTAGCTGGGCATCGTCTACCGGGACAATGACGTCACTAAAAGCCGCGCCCTGAAGATGATTTATTATCTGAAATGTGTGTTTCTGTGGAGTGAAGACATAGATAAGAGTCATATTTTTATGATAAATTTCATATTATCAGGAAAGTTTTACATACACAAATGCAAGAGGAAGACCAATATTTCCCATTTTAAAGTGGATTAAAGAAATTATTTTGAAACTCTTCAAGGCCTGTGAAGCAGAACCCCAAAAACTAAACTCGTATCATTGTTATTGGACAACCATCAGCTCGTTTCTGTCGTGCCTAGCTGCTTTAGATGTTTTAAAAACGAGGCCAATTTAGCTGTTAATTATAGCAAGCCGTTGAGACTCTTATTCCTTCTAGGGATATGACTTCTTGATGTTTATTTATCAAGAATCTAATTGTTGGTATCAAAAATTCAGTAGTTGATATCTGTAATTGTAATTTCAGTAGTGAAATGTCTCTGTA
>JAUMHQ010000296.1:67480-78316 GCA_032361165.1 Enteromius paludinosus | reverse complement strand
CCTACTGACCCATATGAATGGGCTGATAACGACTGATAACGGCCCATTCAATCGAGTGATAACATCCGAAGCGGGTGGCATCACACGGTGAGTTACAGATCAAGCATGCTGGGTGGGTTTGTGTTCGCTGACCTTAGGCGTCATGTTGTGGGTGATGCAGAACTGCAGGTGGGCGATGATGCTCTCCATGCTGTGGTAGGGCTGCTGGCGCGTGGTGCGCAGGTATTTCTGCATGGCTCGAGCCATGGGGGCGAAGATGGCCTGGGCCGCCTCTCGGGGGTCCATCACCTCACGAGGGTGCTTGGGCGATGTCGCCGCCTCATCGTCCTGGAGCCTTTTGATGTGTGTGAACGCCTCCTCTACTGCCACCACCAGCCTGAAGGAGAACACACAACGAGTCAGGAACATCAGAACAACACGCAGTTACTTCCTGTCTGTTGATTAGCTGAACATAAGTCTGATTAACTGATAAATAAGCCGTCTGGCTTGGTAAATGATGGGTCACCCGGATGTTCATGATTTATCAGGAAGTATTTTTATGACTCTGACCTGGCCTTGCGTTTTCTGACCCTGCGGTCCATCTCGGCCTCCTCGTAGTAGTACTCGTTATGAGAGTTGTCTCGTCTGCGGGCAGCGGCGGCGATCATGGCTCGAGACTGACCGGTCGAGTTATTAGTGCTGTTCTCTGGAGAGGAAACACAAGCAGTCAGAGCCAGCTCAGAGGAGTCAGGCAAGCCAGGAAGACTAATACAGATGTTAACATGGTGTACCTTCTCCCAGAGAGTACACCTTAAACCCAGACATCTTTTTGGAGAGGATGGACTTGGGCAGGTTGAGTAAAGCAGGATTGTAGACGGGGAAATCAGTGTAGTAGTGATCCAGAACCCACACCGCCGCTCGCTGGATACTGAGAGAACACACACACCGCAATTAATACCGCATCATTTACCGATTCATTACAGAGACTAAATTATTTCAGAATTTTCAAAAAAATATGTATTTTTATATATATATATATATATATATAAAAAACTGAAAAACGAAAGATTCACATTCACGTAAATGAACAGTGATGCGGTCCTAACCTGAGGTGTCCCACGTTGTAGAAGCGGCTGGCGCCGTCGGTGGTTCGCACTACTTTGAGGCAGAAGGCGGGTCTGAGGTGCCTGACCTCCAGCAGAACGAGCGCCAGGTACTGGATGAAGAGCAGCGCGTCCACCAAAGACACAGCGTATCCCACAATGCCCCTGTAGTCTCGCTCCTGGGGCTCCAGGACCCTGACTCCGTAAAAGAGCCAGTACGAGGCCACGAAGAGGAAGACCAGTGCCATCAGCAGGCAGCGGAAGACGAAGAAGCGCGGCAGCGTGGCTCGGGGCGGCCGCAGGAACAGGGCCCAGGACGAGATGAGCAGCACCAGCAGTTTGAAGGCCAGCGAGACGTAGAGGCCCTCGCACGGGGTCCCGCAGGGCTCCAGAGAGTCACGCCACAGCAGCTGGGGCAGCAGGAGGAAGGCCAGCGGCGTCAGGAGCGCGAACAGACCCAGCACACCGCTCAGCACCGGCCCCGCGAACCGACGGCACTGCAGAGGAGACGAGTCCTCCAGCTCTTTAGACGCCCGCGTCAGGTCCTCATTAGACACACTATGTTCAGACGTCCCAGTCACCACGGTGGTGGTCTCACCCCAGTTATCATCCTGAAGGGGGCCAAGACATATGCGTGAGAAACTGTGTCCGTTCAGCTATGCTATTTGTATGGATATTTATGCACATGGATTTTTTTAAGTTTAAGCTGAATGACTAAAACAGATAAATACTAATTAAACACTTTACACTAATGAAATGAATCAATAATAAACAGATTTTTTACTGACCCGGTCATCTCCTCGAGTGGACTCGGCGTCCAGCAGCGGCTCTCCGGGGGCCTGGATGGTCACAGACTTGTCTCCTCTGCTGCTGCTGTCCCGGCTCTTAGAGCGATGTCTGTCTCTCCTGTCCCTGAAACACACGGCAAACCCCGGTTACATAACACCGCACATTCACTAAACCAACACGCTTCACACTAAACAGGAACTGAAGAAGCCACATGTAAACCAGCATTCAAAACCTGCGGTCCGTTTTAAAGAAGTCTGAAAGAAATAAGCACTTTTTTTAAGCCACGACCCGCTGAATTGTGACAGTAGAGACAGTTATGAAATTCATTTCACTATTTAGAAGGATTAGAGTGACTTCTGAAGATCATGTGACACTGAACGGTGCATCGCAGAAATACACCACAGTTTAACATATGCTCACACAGAAAACTCATTTCACATTTTGATGAATCTTGACTCATTGACTGAATCTGTGGTTGAATAAATGCAGTCCTGGTGAGCAGGTGAGACTTCTTTCAAAGCCATAAAAGCAAAAAATAAACAAAAACCCAACAGTTCAGCTCCAACTCCAACCAAACACCTTTGCCGAGTAATTAAGATTTCCATTGGTGTATAGATTGTTGGGACAATCTGCACCGTTGACTGCGGGCCGGTGTGAGATCTGTACCTGTGCTTGCGAGAGCTGCGTGAATGAGAAGACTTGTAGGAGTAGCCCGAGTACTGCGACTCGTTGTCCATGTCTGGGGCCGGTGGGCGGGGTTTGTGGACCCCAGCTCCGCCCCTGGAGCGCTCGGTGTTCCCGCCCACCTGAGTCTTGCGCTCCGAGATGGATTTGGACGACAGGGTCAACGGCAGCTTCAGCAGTTCCACCTTACTCCTGAGAGAATCTATCTTGGAGGCTGACGGAGAGGAGAGGACGGACCTGGGACGACAACGACAGAAGACTTCGATCACATGACAACTGAATCATACTTTAAAACGCTACAAAATATCCAAGCTATATGTGACCCTAGTTACGTGTAAAACAAGTTAATTACAATCATTTCTCAAACATAAAACACATCGATACATCCCTCAATCCTCCGGTAATGTTCAGAAACTGGGCACAACCTTTATGTTAGAGTTTTTACCCACAGAGGGGCGAATAAGTACGTATTTGTGGTACTTCTGTCCTTTTCTAAACCCTTGTGAGGGTAAAGTGATTCTCTCACACTTATTTTTAGTCGCTACAGACAAGTAACTGAGATCTAAAGCGCTAACAAACCAAAAACAGCACTTTGTGAAACTCAACGCATCAAAGAAACAAAGGTCGACGGAGGACACCAGTCTCAGTTTTAAGGGAGCTTCTCATATTTTAGTGTTTGCTCAGCTTCACTGAAAGATTTCTGTTTGCTTTACCGGACTTCTTGAGTTTTTTTCTTAAAAGCACTGATTTTTGGATGAAATTGCATGCAACCCAATGGAGGTCAATAAGTCCAATACACAAAAAAACATTTTATACAGCCTTTCCAAAACAAATCTGTGTGTTAAAACTGTGTGCATACACTCATGACCCTAACTGAGAAACAATCCCCACACTACAAACAGAAACACAGTTTAACAAGCATTTTAAGCAAATTCACCCCAGTTAACGGTTAATAAATGAGTGCATATCGCGTTTTCTTCAATACAGCACAGCCCTAATTTACACCAGCTCCATATTCAAAGCCCAAACCCAACACTTGACCTCTGTGTAAAAACACTGAGCTTCATTCGTCAAACACAGGCTGCGGAAATAGTATTTAAATCATTCTCACGTAAATGGTCTCATTCAATTAAAATCACAACAATTCAGGCAAACGAGGATTTTCCACACAAATTCGTTCTGCTCGTGAATGAACGATAGGCATTGTGTTCGAACATCTCACAGGAGTACACGCACACACACTATCAGCAGTTTACAAACAACCTTAAAGACGGCTGTTTGCGAATAAACAGGAACGAAAGCTTTTCTGTAACACTTTAAGATCATCAAAAAAAACTTTAGCAGCTAATCTCAGCCAAGCGCCCCTGCACGAGGACTTCAGCATCTCCATAAAAACCCCATTACTCAAACACACACACACATTCCCCAGCCATCGCCTGTCATCTCCACAGCAACCGAGCTTGGCTGTTTCTATGGGAATGAATGTGTGACGGGTCAGGAGGGGGGTGTGTGTGTGTTTCTATCGCCGCCTGACCTTTACACACACACACACACACACACGAACACATAAAACTCAAACCAGTATGAAGAACAACCTCCATCTATTTTTTTGCATTGTTTTCTTCCACGAACAAGCAGAGTTGTTTTGCCCGGCTCAATCTGATTATCTAAATAAGAGCCAGCACTCTTCCGTCTATTTTTGCTCTTAACGCTCACATTTCTGTCTGCTAACAGGACTCATGTGAGACGGACACAGACAGACTGCTTTCTTTAAGCACAAACACACACGTGTGTGTGTGTGTGTGTGTGTGTGGGCCGCCAGGAGTTGTTTACAGAGCTGATAAGACACCATTTGTCCGGGACGGATTCAGAGCATGTGTCACCCATCAGTCTGAGCAGCAACGCCCGTCTTCTCTCGGCCTACCCAGCTGTGACTCAAGCAGTGCTGCAAACTGAAACACAGCTTTTCAGAATCGGCTGCATATATAATAAACCTTGCTTATGAAGGAATACCACTATATTTATACTATTTAGTTAAATATAAAGGATTTTATGGAGTGAGGGGAACTAAAGGTTTGTAAATGTTTCACAGAATCAGAGTTTGTCTAAGATAAGAAGAATCATTCATTAGGCCCAAGTCATGAAGTTGAATCAGAGTCAGTACATTTTCATATAATCTAGACTTAATGTTGTAATTTCACTAATGTGTGTGCACCTTTAAACAAGACACCTGGGACCCAGCTGCCGACACTCGCATTTATGTGGGAACCGCTCGTAAATGCTTCAGATACAGGTGTGATGATCAAAACAGCCTGATACAAAAAGATGAATCGGCGTATAACCTACAATTAATAGGATGAATGAAGTAGAGGATGCTCCAGTCCAGTTCCTGGACAAGACGACGGGCATTGCAACAATACCCTGCACAATATTTATCCATTCTCCATCTCTGCTTCTGCACAAGTAAATAACATCTTTTCACAACCACCGAGACATCATTAAAACCGGCACAGACCTTGATAGATATCTTAAGATCTCAAGACGACCTCCATGATCCCAAACTAACCAACCGCATCTAAATATAGGCTATCACCCCAGGACGACAGGGTCCTGCGGTTTTACTGTAAAGGAGCAGAAGTTGATCTGGTATTCTGTGCGATGCGTTGGTTTAGCAGCTGCAGTAATAATTGTGAAGGTGAGGCGTGGCAGCGGTGATTTATGAACCAAGACACCGGTCCCAGGTGTGGATCTGCCTGCATATACAGTTACCCATTATTCCTGCTCTCGTCTGACCTAGTTAAACAACAACACAGTTGAACAAACACACATGTTGGAGTGTCACAAAGCACATTGCGTGCACCAAATTAAGCCTAAACTAAATCACCTGCACTTTACTTTCGTTTATAAAGAATGGAAAATATACTAATTGTTTATAAATGAGCGTCCGTTGAGTGTTACAATGCCGTGATCAGGTTACAGTCTCCTAGGAGACGACACAGGAGACACCCGAGCTGATCGCACTGCGCGGGCCTCAAAGCCTCGGACTGGCGGCGTCCATCACGCCGCGTGACATGCGCGACTCCCCCCCACCCTCACCTACGAGAGTCCGAGGCTTGATGGCCTTCATGCGACCGCACTCGACGTGACACAGTAACCCAAATGCGACGTGACCGAGGCAAAACTTAGTAACAAATATGTCGCTTTTGCCTACGTTCTGCGCGTAAATAATAATAAAATACTTTACAACAAAGACCAAATAAAATGTTAACTAACGTTAAGCATTTGTACTCGAGGTCTCGGTGCGCTTTAGAGAGTCAAATGCAAACAAAGAACAAACAAATCACTTTTAAAACGTGCGTACAGTGAAAAAAACATGAGCTTGTTTTACACTCATGCGTTCAAAAATGTGAAAAATCACTAAGTTCAGGTGGGAAAAGTGTGCATTTAGTTTAGTTTCAGAGAAAACGCCAACTATTACAAACAAAACACTACATTTCTCAAAAGTTACATGCATTGAATGTATAAATGTTTTATATGTTTTGTACATAACGGGCGTTGACTAATAATCATCACTGAATGTAACAGCATCCAGTGAACAATTATCATTAGCGATGCCAACGAATCGTTCTAGTGAACCGATTCAATGTGATCATTCAGACGAATCGATTCGCTCCGTATTCGTAAATCGCTTGGCTCCGATGCAGGTCGTATTTGCAATCATAAACATAAACTCGTGTTAAAATAGCACACTTTAAACCGTTAAATACAAGTAAACCCAAAATCAGACGCAACATGTTTCAAACGCAAGAACGCTTCTGGGAGGGAATTCGAACAATGACTCCGATGAAGCGAATCGGTTCACTAAAACGAATCATTACGCCAAGTATCACTGTACTGGGAATCATCCAAACAGAAAAAAACACTTTCTTTTGAATCCAAACTATTAGTTGGGGTTTTTAAAAAAAAAAAAAAGATACAACAGCTAAAACATCTTCGGCTGCGATCGCACGAATTATTTCTTCCAAACAGCTGATTTTGCGGATCTCTGAACACAAAGAAGAGCCCAAAAGCAGCTGTGAAACAAACCCTCTCCAGCAAACCTTCATTCAAAAGCGCAGCTCACAGAAAACAATGAAAGCGGATCCTTGAGGGTCCTTTCTCGTGCATTTCAATGCAAAGTCCACGATAGATTCACGCTCAACTGTTTTACTTTAAACCCACCACGCAACACCAATCCGAATACAACAGTCACAGAGGAAACACATCCAAACCAGATAACAATGAGAACATGCTTTAAAAGGGAAGTACACTGATACTCTTTATATCATTATCCGCGCAGAACACTTTCACTCGCCTCTTTGTATCTCTTCACCAGAACAATAATCCACACGATACAATAAAACAAGGAAAAAATCCCGCTTTTCTTCGTAAACTCACAGTTTGCAGACGAGTAAGATCCTCTCCTCGTAGTTTAATCGCTGTGGATCAGTGAAGGTGAAGTGTTCTCTGGCCTGCGGGCTTTACTTCGCGTCCGTGTTTTTCTTTTTTCTATTTTCTTCACAGAAACTCACATATTTCCGTCTCCATTCAAACCTGAGCTGATACACGCCCAGAATACACCCGACCTCCCCCACGTTCCTGCTCCGCCTTCCCATCACACACACACACACACACACACACAACTACACTCTCTCTCTTTCTCACACACACACAACACTACACTCTCTCTCTCTCTCTCACACACACAAGATTACACTACACACACACACACACACAAGATTACACTACACACTCTCTAACACACACACACACACTGTACACTACACGCTCTCTCTCTCTCTCTCTCTCTCACACACACACGTCTGGTCAGCTATCCTAATGGTGTCTCTCCATAGGTGTAATGGTTTTTTTACTGTACAGACCGAATATTCTATTGCCCTACACCAACCCTACACCTGAACTTACCCCTTACAGGAAACTTTCTGCATTATTACATTTTCAAAACACTTTATTCTGTGTGATTTATTAGCTTCTTGGCCCATGGGGACCTTAATTTAGGTCCCCACCGTGACACAAGTCCCCATGAGTCTGTGTGTATTCAGGTTTAAGTCCCCACCAGAATATAAAAACATGTACACTACACTACACTCTCTCTCACACACATACTCACACGCGAGTCAGAAATCACATTAAATTACTGAGATACATATATATTATATATTAGAATATATTATATATATACATACAGTATATATACATACTGGTGTTATATATCTATCACCTATGTTTACTAGGATGTGTTGAAATATTGGATGTACTGAACACAGTGTATTTGTGCATGATGGGTTAATGTATGCATCTGAGGTTGAGCTCAATCTGATATTGAAGTACATCATATATATATGTAAACAATCCAAACGGTGACAGCATACTGTAAACATTAATATCTCAACACAACTCTGTGAAGCTGCTTTGAAATAATGCGAATTTTGAAAAAGGTGCAAAAAAACCCCACACGTTTACTCAGTGTTGATCTCATTCAATGCCTTGTTCTTCTTTGCATTTTATTGCTTTTTTTCTGTATTTGAGACACAAACACTAAATCTCGCTGCATTGTATAAGACAGTAAAATGTCTTATCAGTGTATCATTAGTTTTTAAAATTTCTATATTATGTTTTGATAGCAGTCTCATAAAATGTAAAATTAGAGTAAACCGGTGCGGATTGTTACCCTTTTTAACTTCAGTGAATATTTATATGGTTTAATTTGTGTTGTGACGTATGCTTTGAGATTCTGAGTTCATTTAACATGCCCTGCTACAAGAAAAGTTTTATACTGTATTTCATTAGAGCTAACCACAATATTGACAGATATCAATTTTCATGCATCAATCTATTTCCAAAGGCCAGATCCCGTTCCAAAGCAGCTTTTCATTCAGTATCAGAGATAAAGTTACTGGAATGTGAGAAGAAAATCGGTCCGGACAGGTTTTGAACACGAGAAACCTCACCACCAACAAAACACACGGCAAGCTTCTTTTTTTTAAAACATATTTTTAATTTCACAAAACAAATGAGGTGTTTTTTGTTTGTATTTTATTTTTTTTTTAAACATGGGTTTTCATTTTCCTTCTGTGCATCTAACAACCTCGCCATTTCTAAAAAGAGGGAGAGAAATAATTTACACATCCTTGCGTTTGTCATATCTACAAAAATAAAATTAAAGTAGTGTCTAGAGCTTTACAGAAGACGAACATATAAAACAGGCCCTCAACTATATTACATGAGTGAAAGTCAATAAAAACAAACGCAGACGCTCGCGTACAGTAGTTCGCACGAGTATGGGTTTCTTCGCTGTGCAGCGTACACATCGTCCAACGCTGACGAGTATGAATGAGCGATGAAGATGGAGGAATGAGGAAAGAAACGCACGAGGAGTTAAAGCTAACGAGAGAAAATCCCTCTACATTTCTCCACCTGAGTTAACAGCAGTTATCCATACAAGCCTTCGCCGCCCAGAAACAATTATTAAAATACAAAATCAGAATTCAAAACAAAAAAACTTAAAAGGAGGAACCGATCCTCCTTTGGCAGGTTAGGTGTACGAGTTAAACGCTTGTGTTTCAATCGTACAAGTCGCGTAATTTTTATCATTAGAGTTCCCGATCCCTTCATTTGTGTTTCAAGCACCCGTCGAGCTACGAATGAACTAGCGCAAAGTTCACAGTATTTACACATAATACAAAGGTCACATGACATGATGTCAGAACTCAAGACACGCCCCTTTTTTGTTTCCGTACGATATATAAACAGGAGTCCAGTTACGAACTGTGCGATAGTGTTAAACTGTGCGTAGAAACCAAACAAATGTTCGCTCGATAATGGAGCATAAAGTAATACTTTCACCTTTTTGTAGTTTTCCTTCCTTTTTTTTTTTTCGCATAGTGTTACGCAACGAAATACAAGCTACGAATATTAACGAACGAACAACGATATTCGTGAGACATCCTTATTCGCCCCCGCCCCTGCGTTTATGTCCACGGGGGTCCCAGTGCAAAAGAACCTGAATTTGTCAGCGCCGCCCGTCTCCGCGAACGTACGCGGCTTTACGATAAACTACCGTTTGTTTTTCGCGAGTTTCCTGAATGGAGGAGAAACAGACGGACAGCAGGTAAAGTGCTGGGTTTCCTTCGTGGGACAAAGTCATGTCTTCAGCCGCGCTAGTTCACCTTCCACTTGCGTTTTTTACTTCCTGTCCTTCGCACGACATGTACGCTCTTCGTCAACGACATTTCATTTTCTCTCTCTTTGATGCGCTACTACGTTCTTTGTCCTCCTCTCTTTCTCAGCGCCGGCGCGAAGGGTCGTCCGTCCCAAGTCACGAATTTCTGATTGACACACACAACACATAATTAAGCCTGGATGGCGCTTCCAGGCGCAAGGCATGCTGGGAAGAGGGCTACATCATAGAGTGCAGAGCGTGTGCTTGTGTGAGTCTGTGTGTGCGAGACGGAAGTCCTCCAGCAGGTCCAGTGTAAACCGTCAGAAGCCAGTGGACTGGATTTCTGGCTGAGCTGGTTCTGTCGAGACGCCCTCTTTACCTGAACCACCAAAGAAGAAATATTAAACACAACACGGCTCTGCAAAACAGATTTAGACATGCCGAAGTGTGTGAACATTCCTCACCATCTCCGGCTCCGCGGTCCTGTGATGGCATTGGGAGGGATGTGGGAGGCCTGTAGACGACGTCACTTGACATTTTATCCACAGGAAGAGGTTTTCTTAATTTCTTCAGGAGTTTGTAGTGATCAGCTTCAATGCCCTACAACATCAGGTCAGAAGAAACGCGTTAAGATTGACCTTTTATCACTACATTCTAATGTATGTGTTAGAGAAAATATGCACAGGTCACAACGCAGCCACAAAAAACAACAACAAAAGCTACCAAAAACTATGTGTGTGTGTGTTACCCTTAGGTGCTGTAGTTTCCTCATCAGCTCCTCCATGGTGTTGAAGATCTCGTCCACGTTTTTGATCACATGTCGCTGGATGCTCGGTTGTGATTGGCCGAGTCTTTCCCTTTGACTCAGGGTCTCCGTGAGCGACTGGTCAGCTGGAGAGAGGCAGGGCGTCTCCGGTTCCTCTTCCTCGATGATGAAGGACGGTGAGAACATGTTTTGAGTCTGATGGATGCTGTCAGATGCGAGCTCGTCTGTGCTGCTCTCGTCTGTGAGTGACTGATCTTTGGGCATGACCAGATAAAACATGTTTCCTGGAAGCA
>JAUMHQ010000296.1:5093-15339 GCA_032361165.1 Enteromius paludinosus | reverse complement strand
CAGTCCTTCGATGGATGTCGATGACGTAGCATCCTCAAAATTCTGGCTTCCGAGGATCCTTCCTTGACATTGAGAAAAACTCTGTGTCTCCAGAATCTCTACACTATTTTGCGTTGGAGCAGCCTGCGTCATAATCTATTTGCAAGGTAAGATGTGGCTAATCTTTATTCGGTGTATATTATTTAACAGATTCTATTGTATATGCATGTATTATTTGGTTTAAATCCTATCACACTAATATCAATGCACAGACTTGTGTTCATTTCATTAGCTTGCTAACTGTACTAATTAGGGCTGAGTTAAAATCTGTTTTTCAATTTTAATTGTTTCTCATTGTGACCATGATCTCATTGTAAACCCCAAGAATCAATAGATGCTGTTTTTACTTGATGCATGAACCAAACGCAATAAAACAATGAATCACAGTAAGTTTTGTTACTTGTGATGTGAAATAAAGTGTCCGATTTCAGATTCTGTCAGTGGTAACTTATCACTAAAGTTGAACAGTAAATACAGTTTTGGTGTTAAATGTTCATTTAAAGATCATTCAAAGATCATTTTAGCACAACCGTACAAGCAGCAGTGCAGAACTCGCATATTCCAATCATCTCTTCCTCTGTTCTTCTAGTTACCACAGTAAATAAACATAAAGGATCATCAGAAGGTGCTCAAAGAAACAGAACATCCTGCTGCAATGACTCCATTTCAAGACGTCAAAAAGAAATGGCTTGTTAACAATGTGACAGAAAAGCCACTGAGTGAGTAGAATCTCTAAATTTGTTACTTAACTAGAAACAATATATATAAAAAGATCATTTTTAAAAAAGTATATTATACAGTATACAACATTCATATTTTTTTATGTTATGTAGTTTTAAATAAATTAATCTTAGAAAACAAGTAATGACATCCACTGTTTAAATGTTTGTATTTCAGCAAATAAAAAAAATTATATTAATAAAATGTATTATTAAAAAAATTATAATATAAAAAGCCTTGCAATTTAAACATGCAATTTAAATGTTTCTTTACAATCACTATAATATACTAATGTACCGACTCACAGGGTTTATTGTATGGTTACGGCATTAGATTTTGAAACCTGCTTTAGCTTTATGTCTGAGTAAATCAATGACTAATGTTGTGTTTTTGGGATCTTCTTGTTTTTGCATGTTTGAGAATGAAGACAAAAATCATCTGAAATTTAATTCCGAGGAGTCCAAATATATACCTCAATGAAGACATGGAGGCACTTTTTGAAAAATATGTGGTAAGGGTCAACTAACATTTTTTACATTGTAAATGTCTTATGGACAAATTTACATTGATTTACATTTACATGTTAATCTTCTTATTGACATCACAGTCTCACTAAATTAATGCATTTAAAACTAAGATTATTTGAATTGAAATTTTCTTGTATAATGTACACAATGTTAACTTCTTTTTATCTTTTTCCATTCTTTTTTTTTTCTAAATACAGTGCAAGTGATATCAAGCCACTTGACCAGTCTGGATCAACACAAGTCTCATGTTTCTGAGCTTAATTGTGTCCAGTTCCATCAGAATTCTCTTTCTCCATCAGGTAGTATAGTTCAATATAACTGGCTATAAATTTTATTCTAATTTTATACTGCCAGGCTACAGGTCACTGCCTGGATTTGGTTGAGTAAATACTTGATTTTAAGGATTGACTTGAAGTGATTAATATGTTTCTGGCATGTTGTGTATTTGGCAACATTTCTTTTAGCCCTAACTGATGCAGTGTGTAGCCTTTTAATTCTCAACCAGGTTGGAAGTCTTACCGATGTCTATATTCCAGGATAACAATAGGAAGATTCATCAGGCTCAAAGTGTGAAAGATTGTCCGCCACAAAGTCCTGACCTAATGCCTGTTAAAAGTCTTCAGGGTGTGCTGGAGTTGACTTTATATACTGTACATTGTCCAAAAGGGAGTTGCTCTAATTATTTCGTTGGACCACTTATAGCTTTCATAACATTGTGCTTTGTTGTGGCATTTTTTAAACATTTATTTCCATCGAGAGTTGCGTTTATGGTTGGCCTGGATCTTGTATTGACAATGGGAGAGTCTGGTCACTCTGTAAAGTCGACTTTTAGGAGATCCTCAAGACATTCAGTAGAGTTAAGCTCAGAACTGGTGATCAATTCATACATGAAAATTATTTCACTAAAAGAGCCAGATGAATTGCATTGTCATGCTGAAATGTGTACATTGGTAGATTTTCTGACATGGTTGTTTAAGAAATGAAAAGCTAAACACTGCATCAGTTTTGGTTAAAAGAATTACATAAAACATAAAAATCACAGCAATATTCATCTAATCCTAGATGCTTCAGTTTTTCCTTATGTAAATCCAAATGGTGATTTGTAGCGTACATTTAAATAAGTCTACATATCCAAAATGTCAGAGTTTGTAAACAATGTTCCCTTAAACTCTGTTAAAATGTTTTTAACAGAATAAAAATATTATTGTTCTGTTAATTTTGTTAGTTTTGTTCTTGATTGTTGATTGTGGCACAAATGTTTGAAAATAGTGTTTAACATCAATGTACATGTAAATATGAAAGTACTTTTTGTTTCTTCTCGTTGTATACAAGTGTATAAACACTGTTTAGTATGTCTTGCTAGCATACGCATATATATACTTTGAAGCATTAATAAAATGATATAATGTTACAGTGGTCTTGCTGTTCTTTTTTGTGTAGATGTTAGTGTGATTAGGTGTGGCAGGACTAAAAATGAAACATATTGGGTTGATTAATAAAAATTATGTAAATTTAAATGCATTTTAAGTACATTGGGTTTATTATCTAATAATACATATTTCTTGTGCATTTAAAACAAATTGGATTTATCGGATATGTACAATTAATACTCACTTGTTTCATTTACATAAGGTTGGCAAATTTGCACAACATAAAGTTTTATTAGTTCATTTAGGTTAAAAAATATGCAATCAAAATGGATGGAAATTTTACATGCAATTGAAATACATAAATCCTATGAATTGGGCCTAAATATTTTTTTGAGTGAGGACTAGACACACCTGGATTATAACATCAGCCTACTGTCATACTTTACAACTAGACCTACTCTACATTCTAGCCCTGAAGGTTACAAGAGAAAGATGAAAAGTTGCTCTCTGTGTGGTTCCTCCAGGCCTTTTAGGTTGAGGCAGCTTCTTCACCACATCACTTTTAGGAACATGAATCGCATGATTTTCCTTTTCCAGGCACAGGGATATTTATTGGTATATATTGTTTTTCTCTGCATATTCAAATGCCAGTTGACAGCACTTAATTCATGCACATCATAATCGCTGTGTATGTCTAATAATAATCACATTCTATTCCCCGATTGCGTCTATATAATTGAAGGTAATTTTCTCAAATCTGTCACATGGTTCCACTGCTGGCTCTGACATGAAAGATGACAAAAAGAGCAATTACTACAAATAAGAATTGAGATATAATATAATATATATTATATATACCAAGGAAAAAACCTGTAACATTGGCAGCACGCATTAAATTTTTTCGCTGCTGTTTGCCAGCCCTCTCTGCTGGCTTTTGCAGCATTTGCTGTGTTTCCCAGTGTCTTTATTAAAGTTTGAAATTCTCCATAACCCTCTAATCAAAGCTCTTGCTCCGCTTGAGGAAAACCAAAATTAGAAGAACCAAATTAGCCACATTGTAATTAGCACAATGATCTCATCTTAGTTGTGTCAATTAATCTCGGATGTATAAATATACGTATAAATCGCGCTATTCACGCATAGTTGGACGCTTGAACATTTTGAGTTTACTCTCTTCATTTGCGCGTTAAAAAAATGTACTTAACAACAGACGTGAGAATTCACGTCATGAGAGGGGCTTCAGCCAGACGGCTCCAGTCTCCTGCATTGGTGGAGGGTAAACCGCAAAAATGTAAAAAATATTATTGTGCCATGAAATGCAGTTGTTTAAAACACAAATCTTTGTTTTTGTAACGAAGAGTCAGAGGCATTCGGATCCATTCACAAGGCTTTTATTGGGTAACAGACAGGCAGGGTCAAAACACAAATGTCAGGGCTTTCACAGAATATCCAAAACAGAATCAGAGTCCAGGCAAAGTTCAGGGCAGGCGGCTGAGATCGTAAACGGTGAAACAAGGCAAGGTCATACACGGTAAATCCAACAGAGAGGTACTGCATGGGGACAAACAAGACTTCGCGATGTGTTCAGGTCAGAGGTGCGTATTTATACTGTCTGAAATGGGCAACACCTGGAGCCAATCAAGGTTCCGGGTACTTGGTTAAACAGTCTGGATGGAACTAATACTCAGGGGATGGTTCCCGCTGGACGAGAGCCCTCCCCCTGCGAGCGGCTTCTGAAGCGAGGGCGATATTGATTGGGTCTGTTTGGGGCGTGGAGGTCTTCCCCGAGGACGGGGTCTGGGTCTTTCTGGGTGATCTCGATGGAAATCCTCGATGAGGGCTGGGTCCAGAATATCCAGGGTGTTTACCCCAGTCTATGAGGTATTGGACGACGCGACCCAGACGCCATGAATCCAGGATCTCGTGAACCCGATGCGCCATCGATGATCAGGGGAGCGATGTTGGTAGCCGTGACCTCGTCCTGGTCCCTCGTCCCTCCCGGTTCACCAGCAGGTTTGAGGAGTGATATGTGGAAAGTAGGAGAGATTCGGAGAGACTTTCGTAAGTATTGTGTAATTGTAAACGATATGATACAGGTGTTATTTGTCTTAGAATTTTGAACAGGGTTGCCGGAGACGGAGATCCCTGGTCGATAGCCAGACCCACCTGTCCTGGTTCGAAGGTGGGTCCTGGCCGTCGTCGACCCTCCGCTTGCTCCCTCTCTCGCTGTATTGGTTGAGCCAGATGCACATGTGCCGTGTTCCAGGTGTCCTCACTGCATTGGAGCCAAGAGTTAACGGCGGGGAGCTGTGTCAGTTCTCCAGACCACGGGAACAGAGGTGGTTGATAGCCTAAGACGACTTGGAAAGGTGTTTGTCCAGTGGCGGGTTTTCGAAGAGAATTCTGTGCGTACTCCGCCCAGATCAGGAAATTGCTCCAGTCTCCTTGGTTATCATGGCAGTAGGTGCCGAGGAACTTGGTTAACTCCTGGTTCTGTCTCTCTGCTTGGCCGCTAGACTGGGGGTGGTAACCAGATGTTAAACTGACATTTATGTATAGATTAGAACTAAAGGCTCGCCATACCTGTGAGATGAATTGGGGTCCTTGGTCGGTCATGATGTCTTCAGGTAGGCCGTAGAATCTGAACACTTGATCCATGATGACCTCGGCTGTCTCCCAGGCTCTGAGTAGTTTTTGGAGAGGGATAAAGTGGCAGGCTTTGGGAAATCTATCTACAACGGTGAGTATGGTGGTAAATTGATTTGATGGTGGTAAATCTGTTTCAAAATCCATGGCGATATGTGACCATGGTCGTTCTGGAATTGGCAGGGGTTGTAAGAGCCCGGCGGGGCATTGCCGAGATGACTTGACTACGTTACAGGTAGCACAGGACTGAATGAACTGGTGAGTATCATGGTTGAGAGTAGGTCACCAGAAACAATTGCTGATGAGTTCTATGGTAGCGGTTATCCCGGGGTGGCTGGAGCTCGGGGTGTTGTGAACCAGATGGAGCACTTGTTTTCTATGAGTCTCAGGTACATATATTTTCCCTTCAGGGCAGTAAGCCGGTGGTGGATTGATGGTTATGGGCCTCTTCTAGTTCTGTGATTATGTCCCAGCGGACCGGAGCAATGAGTACTGTGGGTGGTAGAATGGGTTCGGGATCCAGGTGGTTGTTCTTGGTACTCGTGGATACGAGACAGAGCGTCGGACTTGTTGTTTTTGGACCCCGGACGGCAAGTTATTTTGAACTGAAAACGGGAGAAGAATAATGACCACCTGGCCTGGTGAGCTTTCAACCTCTTAGCCGATCTGAGGTACTCCAAGTTCCTGGCCTGCATCAAGTGCCTCTGATGTCCAGTGTAGATTGGGTGACCCTTTGTGTGTCATGGCTGTTACCGGTGCAGCTACCTGGCTGAATCCACGAATGAAGCGTCGGTAGAAGTTTGAGAACCCCAGAAACCTCTGCATGTCCTTCAGAGTATGAGGCTGAGGCCAGTTGACAGGTAGGGCAATTCAGACGAATGTGTCCGGGCTGGCCGCAGTACAAACATAGCTTCTCCCGAATGCGGCGATTGCGTTCCTCCAGCGTCTAATGCATTTATCCCACCTGCATAGATTCAGGAGCGCTTGTAGACGTGAATAGCTGGAGAGATCGTGTTGTCCGTTGTCCGTGTCGGGAGCATAGCATGTTGTCGAGGGACATGGCCAAATTCATATATTCTTCCAGTGTGAGTCCCTCTTCACGACACGCCAATTCTGATTGTAGCTCATCGGTCAGTGCTCGACGATACATTGTCTTTAGAGGCTCTGGTGCCCAGCCTGTTTGTGCTGCTAGGGTCCGGAAGGTTAGCGTTAAGTCAGCTGCTGTTGTATTTCCTTGTTTGAGAGACATCAGCTCATCCTCTGGGGCTCTACCAGCTGCCACGTGCTCGAAGACGGATCTGAATTGCTGTAGAAAGTCAGGGAAGGAGGGGTAAGTCATTTGACGGCCATCGCAGGTAGCATTAGCCAAGTTGGGCGCTTTTCCGGACAGTAGCGAGCAAACAAATGGGACTTTGCTGTCGTCTATGGGATAACATAAAGGCTGTTGTGCAAGAAAGTTGTAACATTGCATCAAGAAGCCTTTACAACGACCTGCAGTGCTGTCAAACTTCTCCGGAAGAGACAATCGAGGTAACATGGCGGCAGTGGCCATACCAGCGGGTTGTTGTTGTTGTGGTGGAGGAACCGCTGCAGCAACTTAAGCACTTCTGGGTGCGGGTGTGACGGGAGTGAGGGCCTGGATGGAGCGTACTAGCTCCTCGGTTAAAGCAGTTAGCTTCTCCAGCTGCTGGTGATGTGACAGCAAAACATTAGCTTGATTTGTTACCTCCTGGGCGAGTTGATCAACAGCCGCTGAATCCTGTGTCGGCGAAGTCTTCTGTAACGAAGAGTCAGAGGCATTTGGATCCATTCGCAAGGCTTTTATTGGGTAACAGACAGGCAGGGTCAAAACACAAACGTCAGGGCTTTCACAGAATATCCAGTTCAGGCCAGGCAGCAGAGATCGTAAGCGTAAATCCAATAGAAAGGTAAGTACTTGGAATTGCTGCATGGGGACAAACAAAACTTTGCGATGTGTTCAGGTCAGAGGAGCGTATTTATACTGTCTGAAATTGGCAACACCTGGAGCCGATCAAGGTTCTGGGTACATGGGTAAACAGTCCGGGTGGAAATAATACTCAGGGGATGGTATAACCTTTTTTTTTTTTTTGGATAAAGCCTCAGTAGTAGCAAAGAGTATAGAAGACCTTCTATACTTTCTGGTAGTAGCCAAGTGCTAAAAAATTAAAAAGTATGCGTGTCTGCCAGGGCCGGCCCTGGCCAATTTGCTGCCCTAGGTGAGATTTTACCTTACCTCACAACCCATTCCACCAATAATCAATGTTCAAACATTCACACAGACACTGCATAGCTTTGTCTTGTTTTTTATATTTTTATTGGAAACACGCCAACTAATTTGTACGACCACACAACCCCACCCTAAACCTACCCGCTACAAAAATTATGTAAAATCATGACTCGAAGGATTTTATGAATTCATAACTTCTCTGGGGTCGAACCCCTTAGATGAACCTGTCAGATTATCCGCTGCATCGCCCTACAAACTGAGCTTCCAATAGCCAGCAGACATATAAAGCTAAACTACAGACCATTTTTAACATCACAAATTAAACCGAGAAACGTGTATCTTTAAAGTCGATTTTACAATCTTTTAAAATATTAATAAGCCCAATTATGTGTATAATATGACGGGTATATATATATATATATATATATATATATATTTACACAATTAGCCCGTTCAAATAAAAAGTTACAAAAATCCTACACAACCTGTAAAACGATTATTAAAATGTGTTGTTACACGAAAAAAAATTACACGATTAAATGTATCTCTGAAACTCCAGATATTTTAACATAAACATAAACATTCTAACATAAAGTTTGTTCCAAATTTTTAACTCATCTGGTTTAATATTATCATCATCCTTCATTACATAGCTTTACCTCTGTCTTTGTCCTGTTTTTCTTATTCTTCTAAAATAATGGTCTGTTCTACACTTACAATTTTTTTCTTTTTCTTCTTTTTCTTCTTTTTTACACAGCCAGGGCGTTTACTTCACTCCAGTCCCACAGGTGGCGCTGTTTGGTGTGTCAGACGCGAATACAACGCGGGAAAGTTTGGCTGAAGTAGCTGTAAGCTGGAAATGTTGCTTACATTCTTAATCAGCACGTATAGACAGGCAGTGAGTTAAAGCTTTTAGAGGAATATAAAGTGCTGAATGAAACGCATAAAGGGAAAGTGCGCATTAATTTTAGTGTGAGCGGTTAATGTTTGCTTTGTGCGTCATTGTAAGTATACGCACGTCAAAAGTGATATTAATATCATAATCACACTAAGTTAGCCTATATATCACGCTTGGAAACAGCTATTCCGGTTTAATTCTAACGTTCATTTGATCAAGTAGACGCATCGTTAAAGACGGATGAAAGGAGGCTGTAATGGGTGACAGGACTCTACCTACATGGATGAACAAACCTCAGGAAGAACATGTGAGAGAAGTTAACAATATAAACACACACACACACCATACTTAAAAGATAAACTGACCTGTTTACTTCAAGCCTGTTCTTTTTCTTCTTTTAAACACGTCTTCTTCATAAGCATGTTATGTGCTGGAGCAAATGCTCTCTTTGTACCTGTGCCTTCACTAATGTGTATGTTTTCTATTGGTTGAGAGAAAGTAAAAGCCACTTATTTGCATTATTTACTGAGACACCTGCAGCACTATGCGCATATTCAAATCAAACCAAAGCACTGTTTGCAGGTCAACAGTCAAGAAATACTGGTTTAATGCTGCTCTACTTTTACAGGGTCATTTAATAACACATAATTTTATAAATGCGTTCTATAAGATAAAAAGCTGTGCTCCAAATGTGTGAAGTTTTATGTAGTGCAAATCAAAAACATCTACGATTTTTGTTTTGAAACAGCTAGTTAGTCAATAATATGACCTGTACAGTTTGCGTGTTATGAAGCTTTTATAGATGTTTGTTTCCTGTCATCGAAGCATTCTGTACTGTGGATATGATATTTGCATGCCACTGCATCTACAAAAATATGCAAACCTTATTCAGCAGAATATTTTGTAGGCTATTTCTTTTTTATTTATTTATTTTTTATTTGAAATGTTATTTATATTTCTTTATGTTGCTTTGAAGAAGAAAAAAACAAAACTAACCAGTTTAAAACAGAGAGGAAAAATTTTATTTGTATAAGCTGGAAAACGTGGTAAGATTAGAGCAGAGTGCACCTATATGAAAAGCACCTGGCAGCCGTCCATAATTTTATGATTTTGTGTGTTTTTCTGTGCATCAATTATGTTTCATGACTGTGCTGCCATTACATAGGCTTTTGCTTTGGTTGTTATGTGCTTTGCATTCTCTCACAGTTTTACTAAAGTAAATATTTCTCAGATTTTGGACTGTGTGTTTTCACAGACACCAGGACCCTATAAAAAGAGCATTCTGGAGGATTATCTTCCTTATCTGGAATTTGGTGGAACAGTCATATATAGCCAAGAAAGACATGACTGCTCATTTTTATCAGAAGATTTGAGGTAATATATCTGGCTGGCTCTCTTTGTTTTCCAAGCCAGTGCTTAACCAACAATGATCAATGAGTTCTTGTTTTGTGTCTGGAATTTATATTTAGTGCCGTCCATAAAAAGTAATTGAAGAAGGCTTTTATAACACCAGATATGCTACTCACTTGCTCAGGTTGTACTTACTATCCATGAACTTGGTTTAGCAAGTAAGTATGCTGATTAGAGGCAACCATGACTCACTGTCAGATTCCTCTACACTGAGCATGAGTGCTTCAACATAACGGACATTAAAGGGATAGTTCATCCAAAAATCAAAATTAGATGTTTATTTGCTTACCCCCAGGGCATCCAAGATGTACAGTAGGTGACTTTGTTTCCTCAGCAGAACACAAACGAAGATATTTAACTTTAACCGTGGCAGTCTGGTAGTCATTTA
>JAUMHQ010000294.1:16828-33472 GCA_032361165.1 Enteromius paludinosus | reverse complement strand
TATGATTTTTAGAATCAATAAAGTTTTGTTCTTGCAAGTTTCTTTTGTTTTGTGGGATATCTTAGTAGTTTAGGGGGTAGGGGGGTCTACTTTTATTTAAGAGTTCTCGGGAGAAGGGGGTGATTTACTTCAGAATTTAGTAGAAAAACTTATTTTTATGTCCGAGAGTTCATAAATAATTGTACAACCTTGATTATCGTCTCTTTATGCAGCCTTACAGGTGAGGACTGAGCAAAAGAAAAAAAAAGGGCATAAATAGCCCTTTGAAAGAGTGCTCGGCATGTTGGGTAACGAGTAGAATGTATTAAATACCTGAGAGAGAGTAAATGAGGGATTTTATTTATCTAGCCTGTTATGGGGAACCAAATGCCAGGAATAATTCACTAAGTGTGAGCCTCACAAATACTTGTCCCTCACCTTCATTCAAGTCATGCTTTTAAAAATCACTTTAGGTAGGTTCTTATTGAGCTAAAATGTTTAAATTGTCGGGATGTTGAATAAAAGTATATCTTTATTTAATTAGAAGTATTTGAGTCTTAAATTTCTATAGTATTTAAATAATAGTATATACTTATTACATATGTACAATATATAAGTTATATTCCATAAACACATGTATGTCTGATTATTAATAATATGTCATATAAAGGATTATGTTCTATTGAGATTTATGGTGATAATACATATATGTATATATACAAAGAGTAGTTTAATTTAGAATCCTAGCTTTGGGAGTTAGGGGTGAGAGTTAAAATCTCTTTTCTTTGAGGCATTAGGGAGGATTTTAACCTCCGGCATCCGGCTTACAAGACCGGCGCTCTGGGGCTGAGCTACTAAAGCAGGTTAATTGAAGAGGAGCTTATTTTCTAATCAGCCAGTGAGGGGCATTAAAATAAGGAAGAGGGAGAAGTAAAGGGCTGATGCGATTTGGCCAATGATAATATAGGGGTCTTCTACGGGCATGCCTCCAATTCAAGTAAGGATTGCAAGGTCTGCGATTAGGGTTCAGAATAGAAGTTGTGAAAGAGGACGAAATGTTAATGTTCGTTGTTTACAGGTGTGAAGGAAGGGGACTAGTATTAATACTAAGATGGAAGCAAGTAGGGCAATAACTCCTCCTAATTTGTTAGGGATAGAGCGTAAAATGGCGTAAGCAAACAGAAAGTATCATTCGGGTTTAATATGTGGGGGTGTGACTAGGGGATTTGCGGGGGTGAAATTGTCGGGGTCTCCGAGTAGGTTTGGGGAGAATAGGGATAGAGTGGTTAGTAAAATAATTAGGACTGCAAAGCCTAGGATGTCTTTATATGAAAAGTAAGGGTGGAAGGAGATTTTATCTACGTTTGAGTTTAGTCCAATTGGATTGTTTGAGCCTGTTTCATGAAGAAAAAGAAGGTGGATGATCACGAGGGCTGCGATAATAAATGGAAAGAGAAAGTGGAAGGTAAAGAATCGGGTAAGGGTGGCGTTGTCTACTGAGAATCCGCCTCAGATTCATTGGACAAGAGTATTTCCTATGTAAGGGATAGCTGAGAGAAGGTTAGTAATTACGGTAGCGCCTCAGAAGGATATTTGTCCTCATGGAAGGACATAACCGACGAAGGCAGTTATTATAACTAATAGAAGTAGGATTACGCCAGTGTTTCATGTTTCTTTATATAAGTAAGACCCATAATATAGACCTCGGCCGATGTGGGCGTAGATGCAGATAAAAAAGAAAGAAGCGCCGTTGGCATGTAGGTTTCGGATAAGTCATCCATGGTTTACGTCTCGACAGATGTGGGTGACGGATGAAAAAGCGGTTGTAATGTCTGCGGTGTAGTGTATTGCGAGGAAAAGTCCTGTAAGGATTTGGATAATTAGGCAAAGTCCTAAAAGGGAGCCAAAGTTTCATCAGGCTGAGATGCTCGTGGGAGTTGGGAGGTCAACTAATGCATTATTAGCGATTTTTAGGATGGGGTGGGTTTTTCGTAGAGTGGCCATTAGGTTCTTGTAGTTGAATAACAACGGTGGTTTTTCAAGCCATTAGTCCTGGTTAAAATCCTGGGAGGAATTATGACTTATATTATGTTTTTATTTTTGTTTGGTTTGGTTTTAGGGTTGATTTCTGTAGCTTCTAATCCGTCTCCATATTTTGCTGCCTTTGGATTGGTGGTAGTTGCAGGCATAGGATGTGGGGTTTTGATTAGTCATGGGGGTCCTTTTTTGTCTTTAGTTTTATTTTTAATTTATTTAGGGGGGATATTGGTTGTGTTTGCATATTCGGCTGCTTTAGCAGCTGAGCCTTATCCAGAGGGGTGAGGGAGTCGGCTTGTTGGGTTGTTTATGGTGGTTTATATTGTAGGGGTTATTGTGAGTGCTTCAAATTTTTGGGCGAAGTGGGATGAGTTTTCTTTGTTGTGTATGGATAATGGTGTTGATTTTTCGGTGGTTTGGGCGGACTCAGGAGGGGTTGCGTTAATATATTCGTTGGGTGGGTATATTTTAGTAATTAGTGCGGGGGTTTTATTGTTGGCTTTGTTTGTTGTGTTAGAGTTGACACGTGGATTAAAACGTGGGGCGCTTCGAGCAGTTTAGTATAAAGTTAATAGTGTTGTGAGGATAATGGTAAAGAAAAAAAGAGTAATGTATGATTTGATTAATCCTTGTTGAATGTTGCTTGTAGTGGAGATTAGGGGGAGAGTTATTGAAGAAGTGGCTTTTGGCCCAGTTTTTTCAAGTCAGGCTTGGTCGATTGTTTGGTTGGCAGCGGATTGGCCTAGGATTAAAGTGATTTTTGGGAGAAGGCGGTGCATAAGGAAGGGGAAAAATCCTAGTATGTTTGAAAAGTGGTGCAGTGGTAGTTGGGGGGTTAGTTTGGCTTGTTTAGTTGTGGTTAATGCGAGGTCAAGGGCTACGAGTAGGCCGATAATTGTTACTAAGAGGGCGGAAAGTTTAAGTACTAATGGCATGGATAGGATTGGTGTTTTTAGGGGAAGAGAGTAGGAAGTAATTATTAGGCCTGTGAGGATGCTTCCTCAAGCTAGTCGTTTTAAAGGGTTGATGAGGGTTGAGTTATTTTCATTGACTGGTGATAGGGGAGCAAATCGAGGTTGTCCTATGGATACAAAAAATACTAGTCGTAGGCTGTAAACTGCTGTGAAGGAGGTGGCTAGAAGGGTTAGGGTAAGGGCTCAGGCGTTGATATAAGAAGTGTTTAGGGCTTCAATAATTGCATCTTTAGAGAAGAAGCCAGCTAAAAAGGGAGTCCCTGTTAAAGCAAGGCTGCCTAGGGTAAAGCAGGATGATGTAAAGGGGGCAAGGTGGTGTATTCCTCCTATTTTGCGGATGTCTTGTTCATCATTTAGGCTGTGGATGATGGATCCGCAGCATAAGAAAAGTATTGCCTTGAAAAAAGCGTGTGTACAAATATGAAGGAAGGCTAGTTGAGGTTGGTTTAATCCAATAGCTACTATTATGAGTCCTAATTGACTAGAGGTTGAGAATGCTACGATTTTTTTGATGTCATTTTGGGTTAAAGCACAGGTGGCAGTAAATAGGGTGGTTAATGCTCCTAGACATAAGCAAGTGGTTAAGGCAAGGGCATTGTTTTGTAAAAGAGGACTTATGCGGATAAGAAGGAAAATACCAGCAACGACTATTGTGCTTGAGTGTAGTAAGGCTGAAACAGGTGTGGGGCCTTCTATAGCTGAGGGGAGTCATGGGTGAAGGCCGAATTGTGCGGATTTTCCAGTGGCGGCGAGGATTAAGCCTATAAGGGGGAAGGTGAGGTTTATGTTGTATGGGGTAGTAAATATTTGTTGTATCTCTCAGGAGTTTAAGTTTGTTGCAAATCAGGCTATGGAAAAAATTAAGCCAATGTCTCCGATACGGTTGTAAATTACTGCTTGGGTAGCAGCGGTGTTTGCGTCTGCACGTCCATATCATCAGCCGATTAAGAGAAAGGATATGATCCCTACCCCCTCTCAGCCGATGAAAAGTTGGAATAGATTGTTTGCTGTAACTAGGATGATTATTGCGATTAAAAAGATTAGTAGGTATTTAAAAAATCGGTTAATGTTTGGGTCTACGTGCATGTATCAAATTGCAAATTCTAGAATAGATCATGTAACATAAAGGGCAATGGGAATAAATATCATTGAGTAATAGTCAAATTTTAGGCTAATGTTTATGTTGAATGTTAGGGTGTTAGATCATGTTCATGTGGTAGTGGTTGCTTCAATGCCTTCGCTGAGAGTTAAAACTAAAGGGAGGAGGCTGATAAAAAAGGCTGTTTTTACAGCTGTTTTAACTTGGGAGCTAAAAAGGGGGGCGAGAAAGGGGGTGGTTAGGGATGTAAAAAGGGGGTATAATAAAGCTATGAAGATGAGAATAAGGCTTGAGATTTGTATAACTAATGTGTATAGCATGGCTTTTACTTGGAATTGCACCAAGGGGGTTGATTTTCAAGGTAAATGAAGTAGGGTTCAATCTTTAAAAGCGTTCGAGTGAGCCTTGGGGTCCAACCAAGGATATGGAAATTAGCAGTTTTCATTGCTGCGAGCCTCTCTCGGTGGATAAAAGGATTTTAACCTTTGTTTTTAGAATCACAATCTAAGGTTTTTGTTAAACTATATCTACGGAAGAGGAAGTTTACTTTTACTTGGAGTTGCACCAAGAGTTTCTGGTTCCTAAGACCAGTGGATGAGCTATTATCCTTTAAAAGCTGGGGGTTGGGTTTGTTTTATGTTTAATAAGATAAAAGGCAGAGCCTTTATTTCTAGAATTGCAATCTAGGGTTTGTTTGGACTATATCTATAGGCTGTTCACCCTCAGATTAGTTCTGGTTTGAAGATAAGAAGGATAAGAGGGATTAGGTGAAGGGCTATGAGAAGGTGTTCTCGGGAGTGTGTGGGGGAAAGAGCAATAGTGTGTGTAGGGGTGGGGCCTCGCTGGGTTATGAGGAATATGTGTAAGGAGTAGGCGGCGGTAATTAAAGTGCCAGCGCCTGTTAGTGCAATTGTTCATCATGATCAGTTTAGAAGGGAAGTAATGATTATTAGTTCGCCTATTAGATTTGGAAGAGGGGGGAGAGCTAAGTTAGCTAAACTAGCAATAAATCATCATGTTGCTATTAAAGGGAGGATTATTTGTAAGCCTCGTGCTAATAGTATTGTCCGGCTGTGGGTGCGTTCATAGTTTGTGTTAGCTAGGCAAAAAAGGGCGGAGGAGGTTAATCCATGAGCAATCATTAAGATTAGTGCGCCTGTTACTCCTCATGGTGTTTGAATAAGAATGCTGCTTGCTACTAGGCCTATATGACTAACAGATGAGTAAGCGATTAGGGATTTTAGGTCTGTTTGGCGTAAGCAGATGGAGCTAGTTATAATAATCCCTCACAAAGCTAGGATAATAAAAGGGTAGCAATATTCTTTTGTTAGTGGGGTTAATATTGGCATTATTCGGATTATTCCGTAGCCTCCTAGTTTGAGTAAAACTGCGGCTAGGACTATAGATCCTGCAATGGGGGCTTCTACATGGGCTTTGGGGAGTCAAAGGTGGACTCCGTAAAGTGGTATTTTTACTAGAAAGGCTAGTAAACATCCTGCTCATCACAGTTTGTTTGTGTATGATATTGTAGCGGTAGAGTCGGTGTATTGTAGGGTAAGAAGAGAAAGGGTGCCTGCATTGTTTTGTAAGACGAGAAGTGCTACTAAAAGAGGGAGGGAGCCTGCTAGGGTGTAAAATAAGAAGTAGGTCCCTGCGTTAAGGCGTTCTGCCTGATTTCCTCAGCGGGTGATGAGGATAAGGGTGGGAATAAGAGTGGCTTCGAATATAATATAGAATATGATAATTTCTATGGCACTGAAAGCTAGAATGAGAAAAAGTTGTAGTGTTGTCAGGATCATAAGATATGTTCGTTGTCGGTTAGCAGGCTCGGTTGAAAGGTGGTTTTGGCTTGCGAGAATTATTAAGGGAAGGAGCCAGCAAGTAAGAACTAATAAGGGGGCGGATAAAGGATCAGTTCCTATATAGAGGTTTAATGAGGATCAAGCAGTCTCGGATGAGTTTTTTAGTCAGGTTAAGCTAGTTAATGCAATAACAAGGCTATGGGCTAGTATTGAGGGTCATAGTCATTTAGGGGAGGAAAGTCAGGTTGTTGGAATAAGCATTAGGGTGGGGATAATGATTTTTAGCATTGTAAAAGGTTTAAGCTTTGAAGCCGGTCAGTACCATGGGTTCGAGCTGTGGCTACTAGGAGAGCTAAGCCTGCACTGGCCTCGCAAGCAGAGAATGCTAGAAGTAGTACTGGGGTTGCTGCAAAATTGGTAGCGTTTAGCTGTAGTGACCATAATGATAGTGCAAGGAATAAAGAGAGTATTATGCCTTCTAAACAAAGTAGTGCTGAAAGAAGATGGGTTCGATGAAAAGCTAGGCCTGATAGGCTTAGAATAAAAGCAGACGAGAAAGCGAAATGGACAGGAGTCATTAAACAGCTATGGATTTTAACCATAAGTTTTTGAGCCGAAATCAAATATTTTTTTTAAACTAGCTGCTTATTCAGCTCATTCTAAACCTCCTTGTGACCATTCGTAAATTAAACCGAGGGTAAGAAGAATAAGGATAGTTAGGGCCCATAAGAAAGTGTTTAGGGGGATATCCAATTGGTTTCCTCAGGGAAGTGGAAGAAGAAGGGCGATTTCTAAGTCGAAAAGTAGGAAAAGAATAGCGACTAGAAAAAAACGAAGGGAAAAAGGCAGGCGGGCTGTGCCAAGAGGGTCAAACCCGCATTCGTATGGGGATAGTTTTTCGTAGTCTGGGTTTATTTGGGGAAGTCAAAATGAGATAGCGGCTAAAATTGTGGATAAGATGAGGGTAATGCTTAGGGTTATAATAAGAAGATTCATTATCTTTCCTTGGAGTTTAACCAAGACCGGGTGATTGGAAGTCACTTATACTAGTTTAATACTAGAAAGATTTAAGATCCTCATCAGTAAATAGAAATATATAAGAAAAGTCATACTACATCTACGAAATGTCAGTATCAAGCAGCTGCTTCAAATCCGAAATGATGATCGGAGGTAAAATGATGTTTGGCTAGTCGGTATAAACATACGGCTAGAAAGGTTGAGCCAATAATAACGTGGAGTCCGTGGAATCCTGTAGCTACAAAGAAAGTAGAGCCGTAGACACCGTCTGCGATTGTGAATGGGGCTTCGAAGTATTCTATGGCTTGGAGAAGTGTGAAGTAAAATCCTAGTAAGATTGTGAGTGCAAGGGCTTGAATTGCTTCTTTATGATTGCCCTTTATAATGCTATGGTGGGCTCAGGTTACAGTGACGCCTGAAGCAAGGAGTACGGCTGTATTTAGCAAGGGGACTTCAAAGGGGTTGAGAGCTGTAATTCCGGTGGGTGGTCAAGTCCCTCCTAGTTCTGGGGTAGGAGCTAGGCTTGCGTGGTAAAAGGCTCAGAAAAATCCTAGGAAGAAGAAGATTTCAGAGGTAATAAAAAGGATTATTCCGTATCGAAGGCCTTTTTGTACGGGGGGTGTGTGGTGTCCTTGATATGTACCTTCTCGTACGATGTCTCGTCATCATTGGAGTATTGTGAGTAGTATAAGAATTAGGCCTAGGGTTATGAGAGTGGCGGAGTAGAAATGGAATCAAACTGCGAGGCCGGATGTTATTAATAAAGCGGCGGTAGCGCCGGTTAGGGGTCAAGGGCTGGGGTCGACTATATGGTATGCGTGTGCTTGATGGGTCATTAGATGTTTTCTTGTAAATAGAGGCTTAATAGTAAAACAAAGACATAGGCTTGGATTATAGCTACGGCGACTTCTAGGAGTGTTAGTAAAAAAAGCAATATAGCTGTTAAGAGAGCAATTGCGGGTACTGATTGAAGTAGTACGAAAGTAGCTGTAGAGATTAGTTGGATAAGAAGATGACCGGCTGTTAAATTGGCGGTTAGTCGAACTCCTAATGCTAAGGGGCGGATAAAAAGGCTAATTGTTTCGATGATAATTAAAATTGGGATAAGAAGAGTAGGGGTGCCTTCTGGTAAGAGGTGGCCTAGTGCATGTATTGGTTGATTTCGTAGTCCGATTACAACGGTTGCGAGCCATAATGGAATAGCAAGTCCTATATTTAATGATAGTTGGGTGGTAGGTGTAAAAGTGTATGGTAAAAGGCCTAGGATGTTGATGGTTGTTAGGAAAACCATTAAAGAGGCAAAAATAAGAGCCCATTTGTGGCCTTTGGTATTTAAAGGGAGTAGGAGTTGTTGGGTGAATCCGCTAATGAATCAGCCTTGCAGGGTTAGAAAGCGGCTGTTCAGCCAACGAGGGGGTGAAGCCGGATATAATACTCATGGAAGGGTGAGAGCTAGGAGAATTATTGGAATGCCGAGGAAAGTAGGGCTTGCAAATTGGTCGAATAGGCTTAATGTCATGGTCAGTGTCAGGGGGTTGTTTTAGGCTTTTTTGAGTCTTGGAAAAGGGGGGTATTGGGGGAAGAGTGTGTTATGACTTTTTCTGTGACGATGGTTAATAGAATTAATCAAGAAAAGACTAATACCAGGAGTCAGGGGTTTGGGTTGAGTTGGGGCATACCGCTAAGGGTGGGGGGTAGCCACCATTCTTTAGCTTAAAAGGCTAATGCTTTGACCGTTTAGCTTCTTAGCGAGGCGTCTTTGAGTATGGTATAAGATCAGTCTTCAAAGTGTTTTAAGGGGACTGCTTCTACTACGATAGGTATAAAACTATGGTTGGCGCCACAAATTTCGGAACATTGTCCGTAGAAAACGCCGGAGCGGGGGAGGGTAAAGGCTGTTTGGTTTAAGCGTCCTGGGACAGCGTCTATTTTAATGCCTAAGGACGGGAGTGCTCAAGAATGTAATACATCGTCAGCTGTAATTAAAACACGAATGGGGGATTCCGTAGGTACTACCATTCGATGGTCTGTTTCTAATAGGCGAAATTGTCCGGGGGTTAAATCTTGTGTTGGGACTATGTATGAGTCGAATGTTAGGTTATCGAAATCTGTATATTCATAGCTTCAATACCATTGATGGCCTACTGTTTTAATTGTTAGGTGGGGGTGATTGATTTCATCTATTAAGTATAAAATTCGGAGGGAAGGCAGGGCGATTATGATAAGAATAACTGCAGGGAGGAGAGTTCAGATAATTTCAATTTCTTGGGAGTCTAAAAGATTTTTATTGGTGAGTTTAGTAGTTGCTATTGTTACGATAATATAAAGGACAAAAGTACTAATTAAGAGTACGATTATAAGAGCGTGGTCATGAAATTGAAGAAGTTCTTCTATTATAGGTGAAGCTGCGTCTTGAAGTCCTAGCTGCGTGGGATGGGCCATGAGTATGATAAGGCGCGCGGGGGTCAAACCCACAATTTTGCCCTGACAAAGCAATGTAATTTGTTTTACTAGCGTCTTATGAAGAAAGTGACAGAGGGGCCATGTGACTGGCTTGAAACCAGTTTAGGGGGGTTCGACTCCTTCCTTTCTCGTTAGTTTGATTGGACTTGAACAAAAGCAGGCTCTTCAAATGTGTGATAAGGAGGGGGGCAGCCATGGAGTCATTCCACGTTTGTAGAGGTTATTTCGACTGCTAAGATTTCACGTTTAGAAACAAATGCTTCTCAAATGAGGTATAAAGATAGTAGCACGGCTACGAGGGAAATTGAAGAGCCGATGGAGGAGACGGTATTTCATAGTGTGTAAGCATCTGGATAATCTGAGTATCGTCGAGGCATACCAGCTAGACCTAGAAAGTGTTGGGGGAAAAAGGTTAAATTAACTCCAATAAATATGAGGGTAAAGTGGGCCTTTGTTAATATGTTGTGAAGGGTGTAGCCTGAAAATAGGGGGAATCAATGTACAAACCCACCCATAATGGCAAATACGGCACCCATGGAAAGGACATAGTGGAAATGTGCTACTACATAGTATGTGTCATGGAGCACAATATCTAGGGAGGAATTTGCAAGAATAATGCCTGTTAAGCCTCCAATTGTAAAGAGAAAAATAAAGCCTAAAGCCCATAAAAGGGGGGTATCTCATTTAATTGTTCCTCCATGTAATGTGGCGAGTCAGCTAAACACTTTGACGCCAGTAGGGATGGCAATAATTATTGTAGCTGATGTAAAATAGGCACGAGTATCTACGTCTATCCCTACTGTGAATATGTGGTGGGCTCATACGATAAATCCTAGTAAGCCGATTGCTATTATGGCCCATACCATGCCTATGTATCCGAAGGGTTCTTTTTTGCCTGAGTAATAGGTAACAATATGTGAGATTATTCCAAAGCCGGGGAGGATTAGAATGTAAACTTCTGGATGACCAAAAAATCAGAACAGATGTTGGTACAAGATTGGGTCACCACCTCCTGCAGGGTCAAAAAAGGTGGTGTTTAAGTTACGGTCTGTTAAAAGTATTGTAATTCCTGCAGCTAGTACGGGAAGCGATAAAAGTAAAAGAACCGCTGTGATTAGTACAGATCAGACAAATAAAGGTGTTTGGTATTGTGAGGTTGTCGGAGGTTTTATATTAATAATTGTTGTAATAAAGTTAATGGCGCCTAAGATAGAAGAGATTCCCGCCAGATGAAGAGAAAAAATAGTTAAATCAACAGAGGCTCCTGCGTGGGCGAGATTGCCGGCTAAAGGGGGGTATACTGTTCATCCTGTTCCAGCTCCTGCTTCTACACCGGAAGAGGCAAGGAGTAGTAGAAAAGATGGGGGGAGAAGTCAAAAACTTATGTTGTTTATTCGAGGAAAGGCCATGTCAGGGGCTCCAATTATCAGTGGGACTAGTCAGTTGCCGAAACCTCCAATTATTATTGGTATAACCATGAAAAAAATTATTACAAAGGCATGGGCTGTAACGATAACATTATAAATTTGGTCATCTCCCAGGAGAGAGCCGGGCTGGCTAAGTTCTGCTCGAATTAAGAGGCTTAAAGCCGTTCCGAGTATTCCGGCTCAGGCACCAAAAATTAGATAAAGGGTACCGATGTCTTTATGGTTTGTCGAGAAAAGTCAACGTGTGATTGCCACAGGTAAGATGGCTGAGTTTTAAGCGGTGGGTTGTAGCCCCATAGACAGAGGTTCGATCCCTCTTTTTACCAAGCCCTGAGGTGTTTACATGTAAGATTGCAAATCTTGAGTAGTAGGTTCGCCCCTGCCGGGGCTTTCCCCCGCCCTTTACAGGCGGGCGGGGGAAAGGTAGGCAGATGCTCGCTGGTTTGGGCGCTTAGCTGTTAACTAAGTTTTTGTAGGATCGAGGCCTTCCTGTCTAGGAAAGCTTTAGCTTAATTAAAGTGTCTGTTTTGCGTTCAGAAGATGTAGGGTAGTGTCCTGCAAGTTTTATCAGGGACTGAAAGATTTTCACTTTCATTTAGGGCTTTGAAGGCCCTTGGTTTTGGTATTATCCTAAGTCTCTTAAAGTTTTAGTATTGCTGTAATAGCGGGGGTAAGAGGTAAGAGTGTGAGGGTACTTATGGCGGTGAGAGTTAGGGGAAGGGTTATTTGGGTGGTTGGGAGCCGTCATGGTGTTATTCCGGTTAAGTTGTTTGGGGCCATGGTTAAGGCTATTGCGTAGGATAGTCGGAGATAAAAGTATAGGCTTAATAAGGCTGTTAGTGCTGCAAGAGTGGCTGTGGGGGCGAGGTCTTGTTTGGTTAGTTCGTGTAGAATTAATCATTTTGGTATGAACCCGGTTATGGGGGGAAGACCTCCAAGGGATAGTAAAATTAAGGGGGTAATGGCGGTAAGGGCGGGGGCTTTTGTTCATGAGATTGCTAGTGAGTTAATGTTGGTTGTTTTATTTAGTTTGAAAACTAAAAATGTTGAAATGGTCATTATAAAGTATGTGATTAATGTTAGTAGTGTAAGTGAGGGGGAGAATGGTAAGATCATAACTATTCAGCCTAAATGGGCGATTGAAGAGTAAGCTAGGATTTTACGTAATTGTGTCTGATTCAGGCCACCTCATCCTCCAATTAGTGTGGAGGTTAACCCTAATATTACTAGTAAGATAGTATTAGTTGGTTGAATCTGTAATAGAAGAATAAAGGGTGCAATTTTTTGCCATGTGGCTAAAATAAGGCCTGTTGTTAAGTTAAGTCCTTGAAGGACTTCGGGCAGTCACGCGTGTAGAGGGGCAAGTCCAATTTTTAGTGCCAGGGCAAGGGTAATTATTGTGTTGGCAAGGGGGTGTGTTATTTGTTGAATTTCTCATTGTCCAGTTAATCAGGCGTTAGTTGTGCTAGCAAATAGGATTATAGCTGCAGCAGTGGCTTGTGTAAGAAAATATTTAGTAGTAGCTTCTGCTGCTCGGGGATGGTGGTGTTGGGCTATAAGTGGAAGAATGGCTAAAGTATTAATTTCAAGTCCTATTCATGCTAGAAGTCAGTGGGAGCTTGCGAATGTAATTGTAGTGCCTAGGCCAAGTCCAAATAATAAAGTTATTAGGATGTAGGGATTCATTAGTAAAGGAAGGGGTTTAACCTACATTTTCGGGGTATGGGCCCGAGGGCTTATATAGCGGACTTTACTTAAGAAAAGGAGTTATATTTTGGTGAGAGGATAAAGTGTTTGGAGGTTAGCGAAGGGGGGAGTTTAACCTACATTTTTGGGGCATGAGCCCAAGAGCTTATTTAGCTGACTTTGCTAGGAAATGGTGTAGTGGAGGCACTAAGAGTTTTGATCTCTTCAGGGAGGGTTCGAGTCCCTTTTTTCTAAGGAGCTGAAGGGAATTTAACCCTTATGATTCACTACATCAAAGTGGCCCTTTGTTTCAGGCACAGTTCCTTACTTAAAATTGGGGGGGGAGGCCTGTAAAAGTGATAGGAAGGGCTAGGTTTCAGATTACGAAAGCTAATGTTAAAGGTAGAAAGTTTTTCCATGTTAAGTGTATGAGTTGGTCGTATCGAAATCGTGGGTAAGATGCTCGAACTCAAAGAAATATAACGGATAAAAATGCTGCTTTTGTTATTAGGTTAATTGTGGATAGTTCGGAAAAGGTTGGGATGTTGGATGCGCCTAAGAATAGTGCTGCAGATAGTGTATTTATTAGTAAGATATTGGAGTATTCTGCTAAAAAGAAAAGGGCGAAATGGCCGCCTGCGTATTCTACGTTGAAGCCAGAGACTAGTTCTGATTCTCCTTCTGTTAGGTCAAAAGGGGCCCGGTTGGTTTCAGCTAGTGTAGAAATATATCATATTGCAGCTAGTGGTCAGGCGGGTAAAATTAATCAGATACTTTCTTGGGTGGTGTTGAAAGATTGTAGGGTGAAGCCTCCTGTAAGGATAATTGCGTTTAGGAGAATGAGTCCAAGACTAACCTCGTAGGAAATAGTTTGGGCAACAGCTCGTAATGCTCCAATTAGAGCATATTTTGAGTTGGATGCTCATCCTGATCCTAGGATAGAATATACGGCTAGGCTTGATAAGGCGAGGATAAATAAAATGTTTAAATTTAGGTCTGTAACTGGGTAGGGCATTGGGATGGGGGCTCATAGGGTAAGGGCGAGGGTAAGGGCTAATACGGGGGCTAAAAGGAATAGGATGGGGGAGGAAGTTGAGGGGCGAATTGGTTCTTTAATAAATAGCTTTACTCCGTCTGCGATTGGTTGCAGGAGTCCGTAAGGGCCAACAATGTTAGGGCCTTTTCGAAGTTGTATATAACTTAGTACTTTTCGTTCAAGAAGGGTTAAGAAAGCAACGGCAAGTAGGACAGGAATGATGAAAGAAAGTGGGTTAATAATATATGTGGTGATGGTGAAGATCATAGTTAGGGAGAGGATTTGAACCTCTTTTAAAAGGGCTTAGGTCTTTTGCATTGACCGGATTCTGCCACACTAACATGCCTTTTTCTTGGGCGGAGGGGGTACGTTCCTTTGTCTGGTTTAGTTGTTTTCATCAGGTAATGAAGGGGGCATACTTTAAGCATGGGCCTCCTTTTTCCGGTCCTTTCGTACTAGGAAAAAGCGTATCATAGATAGAAACTGACCTGGATTACTCCGGTCTGAACTCAGATCACGTAGGACTTTAATCGTTGAACAAACGAACCCTTAATAGCGGTTGCACCATTAGGATGTCCTGATCCAACATCGAGGTCGTAAACCCCCTTGTCGATATGGGCTCTAAAAGGGGATTGCGCTGTTATCCCTAGGGTAACTCGGTCCGTTGATCGGCATTGCCGGATCTTAAGGTCAGATATTCTGTTAATTAGAGCTGTAGCTCTGGTTTGTGAGGGAGGTTCTCTTTCTCCACATGGGGGTTTTTTATTTCCCCGCGGTCGCCCCAACCAAAGACATTAGGGTAGGGGCCTTTTCGTTCGATTTTTTATTTTAAAGGGTTTGACAAGGGCTACTTTAGTGTCTAAAGCTCCATAGGGTCTTCTCGTCTTATGGTTTTATCTCCGCTTCTGCACGGAGAGATCAATTTCGTTGACCAGAAAAAGGAGACAGTTAAGCCCTCGTTATGCCATTCATACAGGTCTTCATTTAAAAGACAAGTGATTGCGCTACCTTTGCACGGTCAGAATACCGCGGCCGTTAAACTATTGTCACAGGGCAGGCAGGACCTCTTATTCATTAGTTTTGCAAGAGGCGGTGTTTTTGGTAAACAGGCGAGGCTTGTGTTTGCCGAGTTCCTTCTTTTTCTTTTAGTCTTTCCTTGTAGGCATGCCAGTGTAGGGTTAACGGTAATGTGTTGGAAATTTTTCTAGTTATTTGTTTTTTTTCCAGTGCCCGCTTTGATTGGGGCCGGTAATATTCGGTGAGGGTTCGTTCCGATGTACACTTGTGCTAGGAGAAGGCCATAGCCTTCTTATTACTCATGTTAGCATAATCGCTCCCATGGTTGCATGGGGCGGTCTAGTAAAATTAGGGGAGTTAGAGAGGATTGTCTGTATTAAAGGTTGTATTAGATGTCAGAGCTGTAACGCTTTCTATTAGGTGGCTGCTTTTAAGCCCACTAGAACATATTGCCTTAGTAAGTGTGATCTTTATCCGCCTTAAAAAGTTGTGTCTTGTTTTAAAGGGGCTGTGCCCCCTTTAACTAACTCTCTTAGTTTCTTAGGGCTCAGGTTATACGAGAGGTTTATTGGAGAAAAGAAGCTGAGAGGCTGAACTTTTATTCAGTTCCTAGACAACCAGCTATGACTAAGTTCGATAGGTTTGTCACCTCTACTCGAAGCTCTTCCCACTCTTTTGCGACAGAGACGGGTTGGCTCTATTAATAAGCTGTCTTGGAGTAGCTCACTTAGTTTCGGGGTTACAAACTAAAGTTCTCTTTGCTTGTGTGCTTCTGGCTAAATCATGATGCAAAAGGTACGAGTTTTAGTCTCTGCTTTTTTTTACTTTACTGGATTTTTTCATTTGCTCTTTCAGCATTCCCTTGCGGTACTTTTTGTATTGCTCCTAGAGGCCCTTTTCCGTCGCCCGTACTTAGGGGGTAAAATGGTTTGATTATATAAAATAGTGTATTAGGGGGTATGAATAGTTGTATGTTGTTTTTAAATGTTGGGGCTAGCTGTTTAGTCTCAGGGCGGCCTGCTTTGCACGGGTATCTTCTCAGTGTAAAAGAGATGCTTTTCTATTTAAGCTACGCTCTGGTTTTTCCAAGTGCACTTTCCAGTACACTTACCATGTTACGACTTGCCTCCCCTTTACAGTTATAAGGTATTAGTTATTTTTGGGTTAATAGCTCGGGGAGAGTGACGGGCGGTGTGTGCGCGCTTTAGGGCCGAATTCAGTGGAACGCTCTATTTTCCACTTACTACTAAATCCTCCTTCAAATGTGTATTTCATTACATTATTCGTATTTACTACATTAGTAAATGTAGCCCATTTCTTCCCCTCCCATATGCTACACCTCGACCTGACGTTTTGGGGCGACCCAGTTTTGCTTACTATTTTACCTTCATAGGGTAAGCTGACGACGGCGGTATATAGGCTGGTAAAAGCAAGGGGGGGTGAGGTTGAACGGGGGTTATCGGTTCTAGAACAGGCTCCTCTAGGTGGATCTTAAGCACCGCCAAGTCCTTTGGGTTTTAAGCTAATGCTCGTAGTCCCCTGGCGGATAGTAGTTGTATTAAGCTATCAATGTTTATGGTTGGGCATAGTGGGGTATCTAATCCCAGTTTGTGTCCCAGCTTTCGTGGGTTCAGATTGTGTAAAGCAACTTTCGTGGGCGGGCTTCCTACTTTCATATGCATATAACAGCTTTGAAAGTGTTCGGCTTTATTTTTATGGACTCTTAACCACTCTTTACGCCGCTGTCTATCAACTTGAGCCTCTCGTATAACCGCGGTGGCTGGCACGAGTTTTACCGGCTCTCTTAGCTTTAACTAAGTCAAGTTTTCACTTATAGCTTAATATTTATCACTGCTGAGTTCCCTTGAGGGTGTGGCTGAGCAAGGTGTCGTGGGCGGGGGGAGGGTGCCTGATACCAGCTCCTTGTTCCCGGGCAGGGAACTGTTGGGCATTCTCACAGGGGTGCGGATACTTGCATGTGTAAGCGTAGCTAAAGTTGACAGTAAAGTCAGGACCAAGCCTTTGTGCTTATGGGGCTTTCTAGGGCCCTTCTTAACATCTTCAGAGTTATGCTTTAATTAAGCTACATTTGCATTTGCAATATTAT
>JAUMHQ010000294.1:0-16728 GCA_032361165.1 Enteromius paludinosus | reverse complement strand
TTTCGTGTAGAAGAATAAGGTGTGTTATGGCTATACCAGCAACTAGGAATGGTACTAGAAAATGGAATGCGAAGAATCGTGTAAGTGTTGCGTTGTCTACTGAAAATCCCCCTCAAATTCATTGGACAAGCATGTCTCCGATAAATGGTACGGCGGATAGGAGGTTTGTAATAACTGTGGCCCCTCAGAAAGATATTTGTCCTCATGGAAGTACATATCCTACGAAGGCTGCTATTATGACTAGTAGTAGTAGGATTACGCCAACATTTCATGTCTTTACGTAAAGGTAGGACCCGTAATATAGGCCTCGGGCAATATGTATATAAATGCAAATAAAGAAGAATGATGCTCCGTTGGCATGCATATTTCGAATAAATCAACCGTTATTTACGTCCCGGCAAATATGGGTTACTGATGAGAATGCGGTTGAAATGTCTGAGGTATAGTGTATGGCTAAAAATAGCCCTGTTAGGATTTGAGTAATTAAGCATAATCCTAAAAGGGATCCAAAGTTTCATCATGAAGAGATGTTGGATGGGGTTGGTAAATCAACTAATGCTGAATTAGCAGTTTTTAATAGGGGTTGTGTTTTGCGTAGGCTTGCCATTAGTGGTTCTTGTAGTTGAATAACAACAGTGGTCCTTCAACTCATTGGTCTCGGTTAAAGTCCGAGCAAGAATTGTGACCTTCTTTATGTGCGTATTGTTGGTGGGCTTGGTTGTTGGTTTAGTAGCTGTTGCTTCTAATCCTAGCCCGTATTTTGCTGCTTTTGGTTTGGTAGTTGCGGCTGGAGTTGGGTGTGGTGTTTTAGTTAGTCATGGGGGGTCTTTTTTATCGTTAGTTCTTTTTTTAATTTACCTGGGTGGAATACTTGTGGTTTTTGCCTACTCGGCAGCTTTAGCTGCTGAGCCCTTCCCGGAGGCTTGGGGCAGCGGTTCTGTACTGGGTTACGTGATGGCTTACTTACTAGGGGTTGTTGTGGTGGCGGGGTTTTATTGAGGTGGGTGGTATGAAGGTTCTTGAGTGGTGGTGGAGGGATTAAAAGAATTTACTGTTTTACGTGGTGATGCTAGTGGTGTGGCTGTAATATATTCATTCGGTGGTAGTATGTTAGTTATTTGTGCTTGAGTTCTACTTTTAACTTTACTAGTTGTGTTGGAGCTTACTCGTGGAATAAATCGTGGGGCACTTCGTGCGGTTTAAATAAGTGTTGGAAGGGTTGCTAAAATAAGGGTAAATAGGAAAATAGTTAAATATGTTTTAATTATTCCTCGGGTGGTGTCATTTATAATTTTAGCCATAATTATTTGTGTTGTTGCTAGGCTTTTTGGTCCGGTAGTTTCTAGTCATGTTTTGTCAAGTTGAGTGGCAGCGGTTTGACCCATAGTAAGTTTAAGTTTTGGTAAAATATGGTGTACAATTGTTGGGAAAAATCCTAATATGTTTGAGAAGTGGTGAATTTTGGTAATAGGGGTAATTTTTACTTGCTTACTTGTTATGTTGGCTAATTCTATGGCTATTAATAGGCCTGCAACTGTTACTAATAGGGCTGTTGTTTTTATGATTGTCGGTATTGTTATGACTGGTGTTTTTATGGGCAGAAAGTTTTGTGTAATAATAAGCCCTGCAACAATACTTCCTCAAGCAAGTCGCTTGATGGAGTTAATTACCAGGGGATCATTTTCATTAATTGGTGAAAGGGGCAGGAATCGGGGAGTTCCCATGGTTACAAAGTAGGCTAGCCGAAAACTATAAGCTGCGGTAAATGATGTGGCAATTAGCGTCAGGATTAGGGCTCAGGCGTTTAAGCATGAGGTATTTAAAGCTTCAATAATTGCGTCTTTTGAGAAAAATCCTGCTAGGAAGGGGGTTCCTGTGAGGGCTAGGCTGCCAATTGTTAGGTAAGTTGAGGTAGCTGGTATAGTATTAAATAGGCCCCCCATTTTTCGGATATCTTGCTCGTCGTTTAGGCTGTGAATGATTGACCCTGAGCACAGGAATAGTATGGCTTTGAAAAAGGCATGGGTGCAGATGTGTATAAATGCTAGTTGTGGTTGGTTTAATCCAACTGTAACTATTATTAGGCCTAGTTGACTTGATGTTGAGAAGGCTACAATTTTTTTGATATCATTTTGGGTCAGGGCACAGGTAGCTGTAAATAATGAGGTTAGTGCTCCTAGGCATAAGCAGGTGGTCAGGGCTAGCTGATTATTTTCTAGAAGGGGGTGAAGACGGATTAGTAAGAAAATTCCTGCAACAACTATTGTACTTGAATGCAGTAGGGCGGACACTGGCGTAGGGCCTTCTATGGCTGAAGGAAGTCAGGGATGAAGTCCAAATTGGGCTGATTTTCCTGTTGCGGCTAATGAAAGTCCCATCAGTGGTACTGTTATATCAAAGTTTTTTGATAAAGTAAAGATTTGTTGAATTTCTCAGGAATTTAAATTTATTGCGAGTCAGGCTATGGTCATGATTAGTCCAATGTCCCCAACTCGGTTATAAATTACGGCTTGAAGGGCTGCGGTATTAGCGTCTGCCCGTCCGTGCCATCACCCAATAAGTAAAAATGACATAATTCCTACGCCTTCTCAGCCAATAAAAAGTTGAAATATGTTGTTGGCTGTAACAAGAATGATTATGGCCACTAAAAACGTTAATAAGTATTTGAAGAATCGGTCAATGTTGGGGTCGGAGTGCATATATCATAGTGCAAATTCTAAAATTGATCAAGTTACATATAAAGCAATTGGAATAAAGATTAGAGAGTAGTGATCAAATTTAAAGCTGATATTAATGTCAAATGTCTGGGTATTTATTCATTGTAGGTTTGTAATAATACCTTCTGTGTTTAGGTTAATAAAGATTATTAGTGGAATAAGGCTAGTGAAGAATGCGGAGCTGACGGCGGTTTTTGCTACTTTTGGTATGTCAAGTTTTTGTTGATTTGGGTTTAGTGTTATAAGTAAGGGGTAGACTAGTATAAAAAAGATTAGGAGGAGTGACGAATATATAATTAATGGCATTTTAGTTTCTACTTGGATTTGAACCAAGAGTTTTTGGTTCCTAAGACCAACGGATAAGGCCGTTATCCTATAGAAGCTATTGGTTTTTATTATACGCAGGGAAGCCGCGGGTTTTAACCACGGTGCGCAAGTATTAGCAGTTCTTACGGGATTTCATCTGCTTCCCCGGTGAGTAAGTGGGTTTTAACCTCTGTCCTTGGAATCACAATCCAATATTTTTGTTAAACTATACTCACAATAGCATCATCCTCATATGAGCTCTGGTTTTATTACTAATAAAATAACTGGTGTTAGATGTATAACTATTAATAGGTGTTCCCGGGTGTGATATGGTTGTAGTCCCATCACATGATTTGGGGTAGGTCCTCGTTGTGATATAAGAAACATGTAAAGAGAATAGCTGGCTGTGATTAGGGTGCCTAGGCCAGTTAATAAAATTGTCCATGGGGATCAATTAAATAGTGTTGTAATAATCATAAGTTCTCCTATCAGGTTAGGCAGTGGAGGGAGTGCTAGGTTGGCCAGGTTGGCGGCAAATCATCAGACTGCAGTTAAAGGGAAGATTACTTGCAACCCTCGGGCGAGTATTATTGTTCGACTGTGGGTTCGCTCGTATGCTGTATTAGCTAAGCAGAATAGGGCGGAAGATACCAGGCCGTGGGCAATTATTAAGATAATTGCTCCTGAGAAACCTCATGTGGTTTGGATTAGAATTCCTCCTGCCACCAGGCCCATATGGCTAACAGATGAGTAGGCAATTAGTGATTTAAGATCTGTTTGTCGTAGGCAAATAGTTCCCGTTATAATTACTCCTCAAAGGGCTAAAATAATAAATGGGTAGGCTAGCTCTTTTGATAGTGGGTCCAATATAACTATTATGCGTATTATTCCATACCCCCCTAATTTTAGTAAAACTGCCGCTAGTACTATTGATCCTGCCACTGGGGCTTCTACGTGCGCTTTTGGTAATCACAGGTGTACTCCGTAAAGGGGTATTTTTACCAGAAATGCGATTAGGCAGCCGGCCCATCAGATTATATGGCCTCAAGAGTTGAGGTTAATGGGTTGTGAATATTGAAGTGTTAATATTGACAGTGTTCCTGTGAGATGTTGAAGTATTAGTAGGGCAACTAAAAGAGGAAGTGATCCTGCTAATGTATAGAACAGGAAGTAAGTACCTGCGTTGAGACGTTCGGTTTGGTTACCTCACCGGGTAATAATAATTAGGGTTGGAATAAGTGTGGCTTCAAACATAATATAAAATATAATAATTTCTGTGGCTCCAAATGCCATGATTAGAAAGGTTTGTAGTGAGGTGAGTAGTATAATATATATACGTTGCCGGCTAATTGGCTCTGAATTAATATGGTTTTGGCTGGCTAAAATTATAAGTGGGAGTAGTCAGCATGTAAGTACTAGGAGGGGCGTTGATAGAGGGTCTGTGGCCAGGTATGTGTTTGAGGAGGTTCATCCGGTTTCGGTTGTTCATTTTAGTCAGGTTAGGCTAGTTAAGGCAATTAGGAGGCTATGGGCGGTCGAGGTAGTTCATAGCCATTTGGGGGATGATAGTCAGATTGTTGGGAATAACATAATCGTTGGAATTAATACTTTTAGCATTGAAGAAGGTTCAGGTTTTGTAGTCGATCGGTTCCGTGGGTGCGGGCTGTGGCTACTAGAAGTGCTAGGCCAGTACTAGCTTCACATGCGGAGAAAGCCAGTAGAAGTATAGGGGCTGTTGAGAAGCTTGTGGATTCAAATTGTAGTGCTCATAGTGCTAATGCAATAAATAGGGATAATATCATGCCCTCTAAGCATAGTAGTGCGGACAATAGGTGGGTTCGGTGAAATGCTAATCCTATTAGTCCTAAAATGAATGCTGAGGTAAAGCTAAAGTGTACGGGTGTCATAGGGGAGTCGTGGATTTAAACCACGGTTCTTTGGGTCGAAGTCAAAGGTCTTGTTTTAGACTAACTCCCTATTCTGCTCATTCTAGGCCCCCTTGGGTTCATTCATAAATTAATCCCAGAGTTAATAGGGTTAGAACTATTATGGTTCAAAAAAATGTACCGGTGGGGTTATGGAGTTGATCTCCTCAGGGTAAAGGGAGGAGAAGAGCAATTTCTAAATCAAATAGGAGAAACAAGATAGCGACTAGAAAGAAGCGTAGTGAAAATGGAAGTCGAGCGGAGCCTAGGGGGTCAAACCCACACTCGTAGGGGGAGAGTTTCTCTGCGTCTGGGCTTATTTGGGGCAATCAAAATGACACAATTGCTAAAATTAAGGATAATGTTGTAGTAATTAATAGAATAATAATAATCAAGTTCATTATACTTCCCTGGGCTTGAACCAAGACTAAATAATTGGAAGTTACTTGTACTAACACTAATACTAGAAGTATTATGAGCCTCATCAGTAAATGGAGACGTATAGGAATAGTCATACTACGTCGACGAAGTGTCAGTATCAAGCAGCGGCTTCAAAGCCGAAGTGGTGTTCTGACGTGAAATGATATTGTACTTGACGAAGGAGGCATACTGCTAGGAAGGTTGATCCAACAATGACGTGTAGTCCATGGAACCCTGTAGCTACGAAGAATGTTGAGCCATAAACTCCGTCTGCAATTGTAAATGGTGCTTCATAATATTCAATGGCTTGAAGTGCAGTAAAATAAAGTCCTAGTAGAATGGTTAATATAAGGGATTGGATGGTTTGTTTACGTTTCCCTTCTATAATGCTATGGTGGGCCCATGTAACTGTTACCCCGGATGCTAATAGTACGGCTGTGTTAAGAAGTGGTACTTCGAAGGGGTCCAGGGGAGTAATACCTGTGGGAGGTCAATAACCTCCAAGTTCTGGTGTTGGTGCCAGGCTTGAGTGATAAAAGGCTCAGAAGAATCCAAGGAAGAAGAATACCTCTGAGGTAATGAATAAAATTATCCCATATCGTAATCCTTTTTGTACTGGGGGTGTGTGATGTCCTTGGAAGGTTCCTTCTCGAATAATATCCCGTCATCATTGATATATGGTTAATAGAAGTAGAATTAGTCCTAAAGTTATCAGTGTTGTTGAATGGAAGTGGAATCAGACTGCTAAGCCGGATGTTATTAATAGGGCAGCGATAGCTCCGGTCAGGGGTCATGGGCTTGGGTCAACTATGTGATAGGCATGTGCTTGGTGGGCCATTATACGTTTTCTTGTAAATAAAGGCTTAGAAGAAGAACAAATACATATGCTTGAATTATTGCTACTGCAACTTCTAATAGGGTGAGTAAGAAAAGTACGGTGCCAGTTAAAATTGCCACTGTGGGCATAATTGGTATGAGAACAAAGACGGCTGTAGCGATGAGTTGAATCAGTAGGTGTCCTGCTGTTAGGTTGGCTGTGAGTCGAACTCCTAGTGCTAAGGGTCGAATAAATAAACTAATTGTTTCGATGATAATCAGTACCGGAATTAAGGGAATTGGTGTTCCTTCTGGTAATAGGTGTCCTAAGGCAATTGTTGGTTGATTTCGTATGCCAATAATCACTGTGGCAAGTCATAGTGGCACAGCAAATCCTATGTTGAGTGATAACTGTGTTGTTGGTGTAAAGGTATATGGTAGCAGGCCTAGTATATTAATTGTAATTAGGAAAATTATTAAGGAGGCTAGTAGTAGTGCTCATTTATGTCCTTTTACATTTAGCGGGAGTATTAGTTGATTTGTAAAACGGTTAATGATTCATCCTTGAATTGTGACGAGTCGGGTATTAATTCATTGGTGTGAGGGGGTTGGGTATAATACTCATGGCAGTGCAATTGCGATGGCAATTAATGGAATTCCCAGGTAATAGGAGGTTGCAAATTGGTCAAAGAAGCTTATTATCATGGTCAGTCTCAAGATTCAGTTTTGTGTTCTCCAGCATTTACTGGAATTAGTTCATTTGGTGAGGCGTAATTTGAAACTTTATTTGGTATAATAATTAAAAAAACTAGTCAGGAAAAGACTAAAATTAAAAATCATGGGCCTGGGTCTAATTGTGGCATTTCACTGGGGGTGGTCGGAATCACCAATCTTCGGCTTAAAAGGCCAACGCTTTGTCCTGGCTTAAGCTTCCTAGTGAGGCTTCTTCTAGTATAAGGGAGGATCAGTCTTCAAAATATTCTAAGGGTACTGCTTCAATTACAATTGGTATAAAACTGTGGTTTGCTCCGCAGATTTCTGAGCATTGTCCATAAAATATTCCTGAGCGGGAGGCGATGAAGGCAACTTGATTAAGTCGTCCTGGCACTGCGTCTATTTTTACCCCTAAGGATGGAACGGTTCAGGAGTGTAGTACGTCTTGGGCAGTTACTAATACACGAATGGGAGACTCTATTGGAATAACTATTCGGTGATCTGTTTCTAAAAGTCGGAATTGTCCTGGGGTTAGTTCTTCGGTTGGTACTATATAGGATTCAAATTGTAGGTCTTCATAGTCTGTGTATTCGTAGTTTCAGTATCATTGGTGTCCCACTGCTTTAATTGTAAGATGGGGGTCATTAATTTCGTCTATAAGATATAAAATGCGTAGAGATGGTAAGGCAATTAGTACTAAAACAATGGCTGGAAGAACAGTTCATACAATTTCAATTTCTTGGGAATCTAAAATAAGCTTGTTAGTAAGTTTGGTTGACACTATTGCAACAATGATGTATAACACTAAAGTGCTAATTAAAAATACAATCATTAGTGCGTGGTCATGAAAGTGTAAGAGCTCCTCTATAACGGGTGATGCCGCATCTTGAAATCCTAGTTGTGTCGGGTGTGCCATAAAATTAAGACATGCGGGAGTTTAACCCACGGTTTCACCTTGACAAGGTGATGTAGTTGATACTCTACTAATGTCTTAAAGAAAGTGACAGAATGGGTATGTGGCTGGCTTGAAACTAGCATATGGGGGTTCAATTCCTCCCTTTCTCGTTAATTTGATCGAATTTGTACAAATGCTGGCTCCTCGTATGTATGATAAGAAGGTGGGCAGTCATTGAGTCATTCTACATTCGTTGTTGTTAATTCTACGGATAGTACTTCTCGTTTAGCGGCAAAGGCTTCCCACAGAATAAATAGGAACATAATTACTGCTACTAAAGAAATTAATGATCCAATAGATGATACTGTGTTTCACAGGGCATAAGCATCTGGGTAATCGGAGTATCGTCGTGGCATACCCGCTAAACCAAGGAAGTGTTGTGGGAAGAATGTGAGGTTAACTCCCACGAATATTACTCCAAAGTGGATTTTTGTTCAAGTATTATGAAGGGTATAGCCGCTTAATAAGGGGAATCAGTGTACGAATGCCGCTATAATAGCAAATACAGCACCTATTGATAATACATAGTGGAAGTGGGCAACTACATAATAGGTGTCGTGAAGAACAATATCAAGTGATGAGTTAGATAGGATAATTCCTGTTAAACCTCCAACTGTAAATAGGAAGATAAATCCTAGGGCTCACAGTATTGGTGTTTCTCATTTGATTGACCCTCCGTGGAGTGTGGCTAATCAACTAAATACTTTAACGCCTGTTGGAATTGCAATAATTATTGTTGCGGACGTAAAGTATGCACGGGTGTCTACGTCTATTCCCACAGTAAACATGTGGTGGGCTCATACAATAAATCCTAGTAATCCAATGGCTATTATAGCTCAAACTATGCCTATATAACCAAATGGTTCTTTTTTGCCAGAGTAATAGGCTACAACGTGGGAAATAATGCCAAACCCTGGAAGAATAAGAATATAAACTTCTGGGTGGCCAAAGAATCAAAATAGATGTTGATAAAGGATTGGATCTCCCCCTCCTGCAGGATCAAAGAATGTAGTATTAAGATTTCGATCTGTTAAAAGCATTGTAATTCCGGCAGCTAATACTGGTAGTGATAGGAGGAGCAGTACGGCAGTTACAAGAACAGATCAAACGAAAAGGGGTGTTTGATGTTGTGAAGTTGCTGGGGATTTCATATTAATAATTGTGGTAATAAAGTTAATTGCCCCAAGAATTGATGAGACACCTGCTAGGTGAAGTGAAAAGATTGTTAGATCTACTGATCCACCTGAATGTGCTAGATTTCCTGCGAGGGGTGGATATACTGTTCAACCTGTTCCTGCCCCTGCCTCTACCCCAGAAGAGGCTAATAGTAATAGGAATGAAGGGGGAAGTAGTCAGAAACTTATATTATTTATTCGAGGGAATGCTATATCTGGGGCTCCAATTATTAATGGTACTAGTCAATTTCCAAATCCCCCAATAAGAATTGGTATTACTATAAAGAAAATTATTACGAAGGCGTGGGCAGTAACAATAACATTATAAATTTGGTCATCACCTAAAAGCGATCCGGGTTGACTAAGTTCAGCCCGAATGAGAAGGCTTAAGGCGGTTCCCACTATTCCGGCTCAGGCACCAAATACAAGATAAAGGGTACCAATGTCTTTGTGATTAGTAGAAAAGAATCAGCGTGTAATGGCCACAGGTAGGGTAGCCGAGGGTCTAGGCAATGGGTTGTAGCCCCAAAGATGAAGGTTTAAGTCCTTTTCCTATCAGCCTCGCGGTGTAATATCATATCGGATTGCAAATCCGAAGAGGCAGATTAACTGTCTGCCGGGGTTTTTCCCGCCTTGCTTAGGCAGGCGGCGGGAAAAAGTAGATGGACGCTTATATGGTTTAGAGCGCCTAGCTGTTAACTAGGATTTTGTAGGATCGAGGCCTTCCCATCTAGTGAGGCCTTAGCTTAATTAAAGTATCTGATTTGCATTTAGATGATGTGAGTTTAAATCTTACAGGTTTTAGTCAGGGACTAGAAGATTCTAACTTCTATTTATAGGTTTGAAGGCTTGCGGTTTAAAATTATCCTAAGTCCCTAGTTAATTAATGCTGACACCGCCGGGGTTATAGGTAGGAGGCCCAGGGTGATGGTGATAAACAGTGCTAAAGGTAATGAGTTCTGAGTTGTTTGGGTACGTCATGACGCTGATGAATTGGTTGTGTTAGGGAAAATAGTTAGTGTTATTGTATAGCATAGTCGTAGATAAAAATATAGGCTAATTAGAGCAGCTAGGGCTATGGTTGTGGCAACGAGGGGTATATCCTGCTTTGTTAATTCTTGCAGAATTAGTCATTTTGGTATAAACCCTGTGAGTGGTGGTAAACCTCCTAGTGACAGTAGTGCCAGGGCGGCTGTTGCTGTTAAGATTGGGCTTTTTGACCAAACTGTTGAGAGCACATTAATTTTGGTTGATATCAACATTTTTAGTGTAAGAAATATTGTGGATGTTATAATAATATAGGTTCCTAGGGCAATTAGGGTTAGTTGAGGTGCATATTGGATTACAACTACCATTCACCCCATGTGTGCAATAGAGGAGTAGGCTAGTACTTTTCGTAATTGGGTTTGGTTAAGTCCTCCTCATCCGCCTACTAAGGTTGACGAAAGTCCTAGTAGTGTCAATAATAAGGGGTCAATGTTCTGTGCTGCCTGAATGATTAGTGCGAAGGGGGCAAGTTTTTGCCAGGTGGATAAAATTAGTCCTGTCGTTAGGTCTAGTCCTTGGAGAACCTCTGGTATTCAGAAATGTACAGGTGCAAGCCCAATTTTTAATGCTAGGGCTATGGTAAATGTTGTGTTAGCAATAGGATTTGATAAATTACTAATGTCTCATTCCCCTACTATTCAGGCGTTTGTTGTACTTGCAAACAGAATTATTGCTGCTGCGGTGGCCTGTGTTAAAAAATATTTTGTGGTGGCTTCTACTGCACGGGGGTGGTGGTGTTGTGCTATTAAAGGAATAATAGCTAGGGTATTAATTTCTAGTCCTATTCAGGCTAATAGTCAGTGAGAGCTGGCAAAGGTTAGGGTGGTTCCTAGTCCTAGGCCTGATAGCAGGATGGTTAGTACGTATGGGTTCATTGGCGGGGAACGGGTTTTAACCGTTATGTTTGGGGTATGGGTCCAAGAGCTTTACTTAGCTTACACCGTCTTAGGAAGTGGTGTAAAGGAAGCACCTAGTGCTTTGACCTCTAGAGTATGGGTTCAATTCCCTTCTTTCTAGGAATTGAGGGGATTCTAACCCCTATGGGTCACTCTATCAAAGTGGTCCTTAAGCATTCAGGCACAATTCCCTTATTTACATTTGGGGTGGGAGTCCCGCTAATGCAATCGGTAGGGCGGTGTGTCATAACACAAACGCGAGTGTGATAGGGAGGAAGTTTTTTCACACTAAATGTATTAGTTGGTCATATCGGAACCGTGGATACGAGGCTCGGACTCATAAGAATATAATGGACAGTATTGCAGCTTTAGCTATAAGACTGATGGTCGTAAGTTCTGGTACGTTTGGGGTGTGTGAGGCTCCTAAGAATAGAACGGCTGATAGTGTATTTATTAATAAAATGTTGGCATATTCGGCTAGAAAAAATAGTGCGAATGGGCCCCCTGCATACTCTACGTTAAACCCAGATACCAGCTCGGATTCCCCCTCCGTTAAGTCAAATGGTGCTCGGTTTGTTTCTGCTAATGTTGAGATATATCATATTGCGGCTAACGGTCAGGCCGGGATTAGAAGTCAAATGCTTTCTTGTGTTATATTAAATGTTTGTAGGGTATAACCTCCCGAGAAAACAATCACGGACAGCAGAATTAATCCCAGACTAACTTCATAAGAGATTGTTTGGGCCACAGCTCGTAGGGCCCCAATTAGTGCATATTTTGAATTTGATGCTCATCCTGACCCTAAGATTGAATATACTGCCAAGCTTGATATAGCTAGAATAAAGAGGATACCTAGGTTCAGATCAATTATTGGGTATGGTATGGGAATTGGTGCTCATAACATTATAGCCAGGGTTAGTGCAAGTATTGGGGTGGCTAAAAATAGGGTTGGGGACGATGTTGATGGTCGTACTGGTTCTTTAATAAAGAGTTTGACCCCATCAGCAATAGGTTGTAATAAACCATAAGGTCCGACTACATTAGGCCCCTTACGTAGTTGTATGTATCCTAGGACTTTCCGTTCAATCAGAGTGAGGAAAGCTACTGCTAATAGTACAGGTACAATATATGTTAAGGGGTTAACTAGATTAGTAATTATTACACTCAACATAAACTAGGGAGGGGAGTTGAACCCCTGGTTAAAAGGGCTTAGGCCTTTCGCAATTACCATGCTCTGCCACCCCAGTTTGTCCTTATCTTGGTTGTTGGGACTTTGGCTCTCCCTTACTTTATTAATTTGTTTTCATAAATTAGGGGTGGGGCGTACCTTTAGCATGGGCCCCCTTTTTCCGATCCTTTCGTACTTGGAAAAGTAGCATTACAGATAGAAACTGACCTGGATTGCTCCGGTCTGAACTCAGATCACGTAGGACTTTAATCGTTGAACAAACGAACCCTTAATGACGGCTGCATCACTAGGATGTCCTGATCCAACATCGAGGTCGTAAACCCACTCGTCGATAGGGACTCTAGGAGAGGATTGCGCTGTTATCCCTGGGGTAACTTGGTTCGTTGATCGGTCTTGGTTAGCCGGATCATTTATGGTCAAATGTTCTGTAGCTTAGAGATGTCTCTCTTAGTTTTAGGGAATTTCCCCACTCCACTTGGAGGCTTTCTTGTCTCTCCATGGTCGCCCCAACCGAAGGCGTGGCCTCATTTACCACAAGGTTTAAAAAGTTGCTTTTTATAGAGTTGCTTTACGTGGTTGAGTTTTACGCCTTAAGCTCCAAAGGGTCTTCTCGTCTTGTATATTTATACCCGCTTCTGCACGGGTAAATCAATTTCACTGACTTGAAAAGGGAGACAGCTAAGCCCTCGTTTAGCCATTCATACAGGTCTTTATTTAAAAGACAAGTGATTGCGCTACCTTTGCACGGTCAAAATACCGCGGCCGTTAAACTTGCGGTCACTGGGCAGGCTGGACCTCTTATACTTGGTTATGTTGCAGGAGGCGATGTTTTTGGTAAACAGGCGAGGTTTATGTTTGCCGAGTTCCTTCCTTTTCTTTTAGTCTTTCCTTTGTGGCGCTCCAGTGTGGGGTTAACGATATTTAATTGTGGGTTTTTCTTGATTTTTTTGTAACTCACATTGCTCTCTTTGTTTGAGTTCGTTAGTTGCCAATGGTTGGTCCGATTTGGCTTACACTTGTGCTGGGGAGAAGGGCAGGCCTTCTTGTTACTCATTCTAGCATAGTCTCTTCCATGGTTACATGGATTGGCCTAATAATATATAGGGGAGTAAGATTTATTATCGGTATAATAAACTTTTCTCTGTTTGAGCTTTGACGCTTTCTACTTAGGTGGCTGCTATTAAGCCCACTAGAACAGTGTGTTTTATATATTATGATCTTTATCCTCCTGAAAAGGTTGTGTCCTTGTTTAAAGGGGCTGTACCCCCTTCAAATAACTCTCATGGTTTTCTCGGCAATCTTAAATTGATTATTTGATGCGAGGTAGATGAGGCTGAACTCTTATTCATTTCTTAGGCAACCAGCTATCACCGGGTTCGGTAGATTTGTCACTTCTACCCGGAGCTCTTCCCACTCTTTTGCCACAGAGACGGGTTCGCCCTAAATAGGCTGTCTCGGGGTAGCTCACCCGGTTTCGGGGTTCCAAACTAAAGTTCTCTTTGCTTGAATGTACTGGCTAAATCATGATGCAAAAGGTACAAGGTTTAGTCTTTGCTTTTTAATGCTTGTATGAGTTATTTCATTTCTTTTTCAGCTTTCCCTTGCGGTACTTTTTCTATTGCTTTGTAGTGCCTTTTCTGTCTCCCATACTAAGGTGAAAAAATGGTTTAGTTTTTGGCTTACGGCTTTTTTGTTTTATTTATATTATTAAATTATAGGATGTTTAAGCTAGCTGTTTGGCTCAGGGCGGCCTGAGTTGCACAGGCATAGTCTCGGTGTAAATGAGGCGCTTAACTATTCGGCCACGCCCTGGGTTTGGTCCAAGTGCACCTTCCGGTACACTTACCGTGTTACGACTTGCCTCCCCTTGTTAGTGCTATGATATTAATTATTTTTATTGCGTTCTGTTAGGGAGAGTGACGGGCGGTGTGTACGCGTCTCAGAGCCGGATTCAAAGGGACGCTCTATTTCCCTTTTACTGCTAAATCCTCCTTTAAGTACTATTTCACGGTACATATTCGTGATATTCTATAGTAGAAAATGTAGCTCATTTCTTCCCACCTCATTGGCTACACCTCGACCTGACGTTCTGGGTTATACTCATTTTGCTTACTTTTGTTACCTTCACAGGGTAAGCTGACGACGGCGGTATATAGACTGGTATGGCTAGAAGTGGTGAGGTTAAACGGGGATTATCGGTTATAGAATAAGCTCCTCTAGGTGGATCTGAGACACCGTCAGGTCCTTTGGGTTTTAAGCTAGTGCTCGTAGTACCCTGGTGAACATCTTATTGTATTTAGATGTCTAAGTTTACGGTTAAGCATAGTGGGGTATCTAATCCCAGTTTGTTTCTTAGTTTTCGTGGGGTCGGGTATAATTTAATTAAAGCTACTTTCGTGTTTAGGGTTTCGGACGCCCAGAAGCGTATGACGGCCAAGGGGCCATTTTGCTTTAACTCTTTTACCCCTAACCACACTTTACACCGTTATTAGTATCAACTAGGGCCTCTCGTCTAACCGCGGTGGCTGGCACGAGTTTTACCGGCCCTAACTTAGCTCTGACTAAGTCAAGTTTTCACTTATGGCTTAAAGTCTATCACTGCTGAGATTCCCTTGGGGGTGTGGCCCGGCTAGGCGTCTTGGGCTAAAATATTTGTGCCTGATGCCCGCTCCTCGTCCCCTGGCAGGGGGTTGAGGGTATATTCACTGGGTTGCGGAGACTTGCATGTGTAAGTTGAGCTAAAGCTGATAGCAAGGTGGGGACCATGCCTTTGTGCATGCGGAGTCTTCTAAAACCCATCTTAGCATCTTCAGTGCTACGCTTTATATTGAGCTACGCTAGCCTATAAATGTTCGAATAATTAGAAGTAATTTTCTGTTATTTGGTAGAGATTTTTAGGTTAAAAATAACCGTGAAATTGGTTAAATTTATATATATATATATATATATATATATATATATAATGACGTCAATTTATCTCAACTTCTTGACACACACATTCTTGAGTCCTCCTTGGTTTAGGGGTTTGACAAGGATAACAGGATTTCCTCGAGTGTGGGGGGTAGGGGGGTTTGTCGCGCAAAAGCCGAAAGGGGGCACTAAGATTATAGCTAATTAAGCAAGGTATAAATATGTCAAGTACTTGAATGAACGTTATGTCTTACAATAATTAAATTGTATTACCATATACAAGGAAAATGTACTACCTTGATTTAACATTTTGAGTGTTCACTCTGAGATGCAAGATGAGATGAAACCAAAAAAAAAATACGTTATGCATATAAGAGAATGCCCGGCTTGGTGGGTAACGAGACATATGTACTACACCATTAATCAGATGCCAGTATAATTAAAATTAAGGGGAGTCATACAGTTGTGTACCTGAAATAGGAACCAGATGCCAGTAATAGTTCATATTGTGAAACCCCCACAATTTTTGTCCCTGACCCTATCATTCATGATGTACCTTTATGTAAACTGGTTGGTGGTCTCTTACTACACTAATTATAATTAAAAGAAATCGTAGTTGTTTATTCGAGGAAAGATCTGAGGTCGACTTTTTGGGGAGTTAATAAATTATTCATGCTTTAGATAGTAGTATTTCTGAGTCTTAATAATATGCTTTATGTATACCTTGGTTATTAGTGCTTGCTTTGTGGTTAAAAAAAACGAATGGTGTTAATACATATGTATGTACTATCACAGTATGTAATATTATGCATATATGTACTAAAGCATAACATGTACTAGAACATAATATGGTATTTATGCGTTTGTGTACTAAATACACAAAAGTACATATATTAATGCTTTTCAGAAAATAGTTTAGTGTTAGAATTCTGGCTTTGGGTGCCAGGGGTGGGAGTTAAAGTCTTCCTTTTCTGGGCACTAGGGAGGAGTTTAACTTCCAATCTTCGGATTACAAGACCGATGCTTTATGAATTAAGCTACTAGGGCAAATTAGTTTGAGTATTTTGTTTTCTAGCAACCCGGCTAGTGGTATAATGACAAGAAATAATGTAAAATAAAGTATAGATGCGATTTGCCCAATAATAACAAATGGGTGTTCTACTGGTATTCCTCCAATTCAAGTTAAGATAATTAAATCTGCCGCTAAGGTTCAGAAAAGAAGTTGAGCAATTGGTCGGAATGCAAGTCCTTGTTGTTTTGAAGTATGTAGTAGGGGTACGACTAATAATACCAGAATCGAAAGTAATAGTGCTAAGACACCTCCTAATTTATTAGGAATGGATCGTAGAATAGCATAGGCAAACAGGAAATATCATTCTGGTTTAATGTGTGGTGGGGTGACTAAGGGGTTAGCTGGGGTGAAGTTCTCTGGGTCTCCTAGTAGGTTAGGAGAAAATAATGCTAGAAGAATGAGGGCTAATATTATAATTATAAAACCAAGAAGGTCTTTATAAGTAAAATAGTGGTGGAATAAAATTTTATCTGTGTCTGAATTTAGTCCTAATGGGTTGTTGGATCCTGTTTCGTGTAGAAGAATAAGGTGTGTTATGGCTATACCAGCAACTAGGAATGGTACTAGAAAATGGAATGCGAAGAAT
>JAUMHQ010000293.1:14950-28518 GCA_032361165.1 Enteromius paludinosus | reverse complement strand
GCACCTGACTCTAATCTACACGGATTTCACAGCAGATTCAGAGCGTGGTCGCGCCAGAGGCGTTCCCATATGCGTTTCGACGCAGTGTGGAGTTCCTGAAAAGGAACATCAAACACCCCCAACACCTTCTAGCTCCTCCAACAACTGTCTAAAGAATGAGAAATATGTAACCAGCTGAAATTATACTTAATGTGTAGATGAAATTGTAATATCAAATTAAAGATACACAATTATAAACTTGGATTAGGCCTAATGTTTAGTCAACACAACAGAGATATGCAGATTACATTTAAAGGCCATTTATTTAGTAATACACCATCAAAAAAAATTCTAGAGCGTGTAGTTTTTTCTTTTTTTTGAGCGTGTAGCAGTGATGCGCGGGTAAATGTATTAACTAACCCAATCCGTATATCATTCGTCCATTCGTTTTTTGATTTAGTATTGAAAGAAGAAACTTCAGAAAACGGCTCCTTTTTCATTTTTTCCAGAACAACGAAAAACAAGAATTCAGCTTGATTTTTCGTTCAGGAGTGAAAAAACAAACAAAAAACTGCTTAAATATTCGATTTCTACATGAAACGCCCCGTTTATACTGATTGGTCACCCGAAGATCAAACCAAACCATGCCCCCTTCAGTTCTTCCGAAGTTTACAGAAGAATAATAGTCCTCCGCTGCTGCAGTTGTACAAATGCAATGTCGATGCATGTATTTTGAAAGGTTTCGATTGTTCGAGCTTTCAAAATATACTATTTATGTCTATATTTGTGCTCCAACATGTAAAACTGCATAATTCCTCTACCAGTACCAGGACAATGACCTTATGGGGTTACGTCAACTTTAATAGTCATTTAAATACCTTTAATCAATTATCTGGACTACAAAATTTTAGTAGATTATTTTTAAATGTCCGTTCTTTGAAATTAGCAAAGATTTTATTTTATTTTTTTTTCATTCTTTTCCCACATTTTCAGACCTTATCTTAAAATGGAACGTTGACTTATGACTTATTTCACTAGAGCAGGTCACATTTATAAATACTTTGTATTTTCTCATTTATTTTATTACAGTTATTTATTTTGTTTGATATTATTGTTAATTTTATTTATTTTTTTTTCAACTTACTGCATGTTGGTTCTGTTTTCACTGGCTTTGCTGTGAATTCCCCTTTTTTGATTTCGGAAAAAGGAATTTGAACACAGCCTGTCCTGTTATAGTGGTTGTTGCCTGGTCACGGTCAGCATTTTCATTGTAGTGCATGGCTGTGAGATACAACCTGTAAATGGGGCACAACCCATAAAATTAGTAAACAGTAAGATTTTTTTGCAACATTGCTAATTATGTCATTATGGCTATTACCTGCACAACATCCCTATGAAATTGAAAACCATAGAGGTTTGCGTGCCCACTGATCGCATATTTAGCAATATCTCTGTGGCCCCAGTTTCTGACTTTACAGTGTCTATCTGACATCCTAATTCAACAAATTTAGATTTAATGGGAAACTCTTGGGTTCTTGGGCCTTGCTGAGATGTTGACTGTAACAAAAGAGTGTGTAATTATTGACAATTCATAGCAAGATATACATGTGACATTTATAACAGTAATGCGTATGTGGGTAAACAAACACAACATAAAACCTTTATACTGTATATACTTAATACTGTACACTGATAGCACCAGTTGAGGTTTGCTGGTGTGGATACATATATGTTGTTTTGGTGTTTGTACATGTTTGTCTTATAAACACGAACTATAGCATTTAACTAACTGGTTACTAAAAGCCAATGCGTTGGTATTTGTTTACGTTCTTGAAATAACCAAAACAATTCAGAGAGTATACGTCGAAAGGAAAATATCCCAATAAAACTTACATACAGGCTGGGGCCCAGCAACAGCAGCCTCTGCTTTTAAAGTGGGAACTGCTCCATGTTTCAGTAACAGCCTCTGCGCGAATCCAGCGCTGAACGCCTGTAGATTCTGGAAGCTGTCTTCAGTAAAATGTGCAGAACAAACAGCTACATTAGGATTGTAAGTGTAAGGAACAGAATTAAAAATAAATTTCAACCATTGTTCACGAAGTACAGAGTCTGTAGGAAGATCGAACACAGAAGACCTGACAGCGGGGTGAAAATAACGCCTGTGATTGGCCATCGTTCTACTCGTGATACTTTGAGTTGCCCAATCACATACGGGTTTGTGAGGTCTGACTATGAAAACACCCAATCAGAAGGATCTATAGCTCCTTGAAAATTAGCATAGGCAAGTCAATAAATTGTCATGGCTGGTTAGGGCAATGATCTCATTCAAGCAGCGATCGTTTTCAACATGCCTGAGCCAGAAAAGTCCGCGCCCAAGAAGGGCTCCAAGAAGGCTGTCACTAAGACCGCCGGTAAAGGAGGAAAGAAGCGCAGGAAGAGCAGGAAGGAGAGCTACGCTATCTACGTCTACAAAGTGCTGAAGCAGGTTCATCCTGACACCGGTATCTCTTCTAAAGCGATGGGGATCATGAACTCTTTCGTCAACGACATCTTCGAGCGCATCGCCGGAGAGTCGTCTCGTCTCGCTCACTACAACAAGCGCTCCACCATCACCTCGAGAGAGATCCAGACCGCCGTGCGTCTGCTGCTGCCCGGAGAACTGGCCAAACACGCCGTGTCCGAGGGCACCAAGGCCGTCACCAAGTACACCAGCTCCAAGTAGATCTCTACTCCAGCTCTTCGACACCCAAAGGCTCTTTTAAGAGCCACCCATCTTATCACTAGAGGAGCTTTCGGTGTTTTAATGTATCTTCCGTATGAATTAAAGGAACTCCTCATTATACGACAACTCCATATCACGTTCGTAAGAACATAATTTCTTAAATATTAGAAGGAAAAACCCTATAACAATATAAACTTAACTATCATGTTGGGCTTGAAGTTTCTTAAAAAGTAATAATAATAAAATCACATTCAAATAACAATGGCAAACATTTCTGCAGGAATTTTGTTGAAACATAAAAAAATTGAGTCCGAGAGGAAGAAGTTCAATCATCACAGTGCTGGAAATCCATCTATATTCCACACATTTCCCCAGCGCTTGCCCCATAGCGTCATAAGGCTGGATCGTTTCCTGGGTCATAGACAAAACGACCATCACACACATTCGTATTCACACTCCCTAGTTTTGTTGGCCTGAGTGAGGTGGGATGATCCATTTGGCCAAGATTTATTTTAGTAATGTAGACTGTATGAACAGTTTTGAAAATGTTATTTGAGTATTGAACAATTGTTAGCAACTGAAAAAAAAAACTGCATCTGTAAATCACACTTCTAGACTGTGAGGAAAGAGTTTCTGACAGCTGTGACTCAAACCTAAAATCTTCTTGCTGTTAAGAGATACCGCGTTCCCCACTGAGCCACTTATGCTGTGTTTAACCATAGACATAACATCCGGACACGTGCAATAATAATAAAAAAAGAAAAAAAAAATGATTGTAAGTGGATGAATGATCAAATAACCACTTACACACTGCTATTGTCAATTTAAAACACTTGAATCTTTGATAGATTTTACATTTTCAATACTAAAAAGAGTTGCTATACAGAGTTGACAAAACATACTACTCTGTCTGACTTTACTTTAAAAAAATCATAATCACTTGTTACTTTCACAATTACAGTGCAAGTCATGCCAAATCAAGCTTATCTGAATTTTGAGAGAAAGAGACGGGGGAAGGTCTGGGGTGTATAGGACCGCCTTCGTGTGTTTCAACTAGGTCCTGTAGACTACTGTAAAGCGCTTGGCGCAAAACCGTATCTTCGGTTTCTGTTTGAACAGCACGTTTGTTTATAGATCTCTGACGATGTCTGGAAGAGGTAAGGGTGGTAAAGGACTCGGGAAAGGAGGCGCTAAGCGTCACCGTAAAGTTCTGCGTGATAACATCCAGGGCATCACCAAACCCGCCATCCGCCGTCTCGCTCGCCGCGGTGGAGTCAAGCGTATCTCCGGTCTGATCTACGAGGAGACTCGTGGGGTGCTGAAGGTGTTCCTGGAGAACGTGATCCGCGATGCCGTTACCTACACCGAGCACGCCAAGAGAAAGACCGTCACCGCTATGGACGTCGTGTACGCTCTGAAGCGACAGGGACGCACTCTGTACGGCTTCGGAGGTTAAACATATCGGTACTATCATAAAAACTCAACGGCTCTTTTAAGAGCCACCCACATTTTCAGAAAGGGTGTATTTCATGCGCTTTCGTTATTAACATTAACACGTTATTAATCTACACAAAAATCTGCCCGTTTGAGCGCAGATCCAGAAGATCATGTTAGTTGTTTCTAGTTTATCCGATTTAATTTTAAACTAAAGATCATTCATTTTCACAACTTTATTCTCCGATATACATAAAAATAGTTGAGCTTTTTTTTTAATTTAGGGGTGTCTTCCCGGACAGCGTTTAATTTAAGATAGGAGTAGGCCTAATCTAGATTAGCTAATCTGTTTCTGAAATATATATATATTTTAAACCTAGTTCAGTAGAGCTTTCTAACTAATTGACTATGGAGTCCTGAACTAAAATAAACTCAATGGCCCGGTTTCACAAACAGGGCTTAGCTTAAGCCAAGACTAGGCATTAGTTAAATAAAGATAAGCAACTTTTACAAAAATGTCTTATAAGACAATATTACAGGTGTGCATCTTAACACAGAACAATGACACTGACATGTTTTAAGATATGTCAGAGCAAGATATTTCCATCTGACACCGCTCAAACATGCAATTTAGTCTGGGACTAGCTTAAGCCTTGTCTGTGAAACTGGGGGAATTAGTTTAAAATCTACTATGCTTATCTGAATTAGCAGGACAGAGTTTACCAGAAAAACATGAGATGAACCACGAAAAGCTTGAAATTGTAACTAAAAAGGAAATCCAAGGAAGACAATAGCAGAATAAAGACTGCAATCAACAAAAATGTTACTGAATAAGTGAAATTTTTTTTTTAAAGCAAGCAAAGTAAACAAATCAAGTGTTGGATAATAAAAACAGTAATTACTAATCAATTTTTAATGAATTTTTTCATAAATTATTGCAACCAGCTGTTTTGTAACTTTATTGTTGTGTTTGTTATTATTGTTTATGTTGTTATACATAAAATGTACATACTATACATATGATCACAGAGGATTTTGAAAATAAATCTGTATTGTTTATTCTTCTGATCTTTTTTAACAATAAAATAAAATGGGGAAAAAACACGAAAAAATCTAACGTTTCAACAAAATCACATGCTTTTTTTCTCTCTGATTGAAAGTACAATAGAAATTATTATAAAATACCTGAAGATCTATATTCCCATTCATATTTTAATAGTTTTAGAACTCCAGTGACTAGGACCATAAATTATTCAGCCATGACTTCCTGTTTCAGAGGAATATAAATATGAAGAGGCAAACTGTCTTTGTCATTCATCACAATAAAGCATAACTTCAGCAAAGATTGTTGAGCTTTACAAAATATAAAGTTAAGAAAATAGCACATGAAAAAGCTAAAGATCTGAAAAGCATTGAACTTTTTCATTTCCGCCATTAGGACAATAAATAATAATAGTAATAATAATACTAATAATTATTAAGGAGTTCCAACGAATCAATCAATTGGAGAAAACACAAAGCTGTTAAACTGACAAAAGAAGGTTTTTTTTATTATCGAATAAAAGGTTGCTGTTAATTGTGACCAATGTGTAATAGACCAAAACAATTTTTCTATTATGGGATTTCCCTTTCTTTCTGTTGCTGTTATTGTTTTTTTTTTTTTTTTTTTTTTTTGATTAACAGTGCAGATTCATTTTCACAGGTTTTCTTTATTCATATCTCTAAAGGTTACCAATCATTCTGATGCATACAGACTGGATACACAACATTAATCTGAAGTTAAACCTTGCCTCCTGTGATTAAAAACCCAATTTAATCCAGAAGTACCTCTAGTTTTCCTTCAGGGAATCAGATTATTAAAATCAGGATTATATTAATTCTGAGACTATTTAAACTCATGACAGAAAAAGCAGATTCATTTTAATCTGGTTTAAATCGTCATGTTGGTTTAAGACTACGCTTAATCTCTGTCCGGAAAACCGCCCCTATATTTATCACAGCGGGGAAGTATAGACAAAGAAGCCTGTGTGGGAGGGGACAGGAGGCATTCAAATTTAGAAGCCTGTGATTGGCTGGTGTGTCTGTCTCGCCGACCGACTTCTAACCAATGAAATATGTTTCTTTCATTCATTGTGGGAAAAGACACAATCAGACAATAGCAACCAGCCCTTAAATTAGCATGAGAGTTCAATAAATACCCAGTATGTTCCTCCAAATGTATTTCGTTGTGAACAACCATGCCTGATCCAGCTAAGTCCGCACCCAAAAAGGGCTCTAAGAAAGCCGTCACTAAGACCGCCGGTAAAGGAGGAAAGAAGCGCAGAAAGAGCAGGAAGGAGAGCTATGCTATCTACGTCTACAAAGTGCTGAAGCAGGTTCATCCTGACACCGGCATCTCTTCTAAGGCGATGGGGATCATGAACTCTTTCGTCAACGACATCTTCGAGCGCATCGCCGGAGAGTCGTCTCGTCTCGCTCACTACAACAAGCGCTCCACCATCACCTCGAGAGAGATCCAGACCGCCGTGCGTCTGTTGCTGCCCGGAGAACTGGCCAAACACGCCGTGTCCGAGGGCACCAAGGCCGTTACGAAGTATACCAGCTCGAAGTAAAGCTCTGCTCCGGTTTCCCACAACCAAAAGGCTCTTTTAAGAGCCACCCATCTTATCATTTAAGAGAGCGGCTGGTGTTTAAATGCGTAAAAATGCGTCAGTTTTTATTGAATAAACTATACAGACCAGTGTTACACCACATTCCAGATATCAATTTCTAAAACGCCATGTAATCCGTAGTCATGTGTAGAGCTTGGTGTTCATCGGTGTAATACCAAGGTTTCTTTACTACGGCAAATAAAACGATAATCAGAAACGTACTCCGTGTTACATACTGAAGAGTTGTAGCTTTTCTCACAAAACATGATTACAAAATGCATTTGTCTGTGCTGTCCTGTTATTTTGTCTTAATAAAATGTCAAATGTACTCATGATAGAGCACGTTTATCAGAATATTAGAACGATTTCGGAAGAACTATGACACTAACATCCGTAATAATGCTGACAATATATTACCAGTGCATGAATCAACTGCTTTTTAAATAATGTACACACACACACACACACACACACACATATATATTTAAACGTATTTATAAGAAGGCTTCGGCATCTAGTTTCTAATCTGCAAATGTTTCACTCATCTGTTTTTGTGTTCAAAAGGAGATAAAAAAAACAAGACACATACATATACATATAGATAGTTTAAATATAGACTAATAAAGCATTAGCATCTAGTACTAGCATATGCAAAGATGTTTTGATATATCTGTTTTACTTTGTGTTCAAAGAGATGTATTCGCTATGGCTAATGTACTGTTGTGCTGGGCATTGAGTCTACACGGTTCTCATGTGATAGTTAAGTGCAGCGGTGCCGCTCCACAGCTCTTCATTGTATTCTGTCTATCGACGTGTGAACACACATCTGCTCAGAGACATGGCTGAAACCGCTCCAGCTGCCGCTGCGCCGGCTAAAGCTCCCAAAAAGAAATCGGCGTCCAAGCCCAAGAAAACGGGCCCGAGCGTCAGAGACCTCATCGTCAAGACCGTGTCCGCCTCCAAGGAGAGAAGCGGCGTGTCCCTCGCCGCCCTGAAGAAGGCTCTTTCTGCGGGCGGCTACGACGTGGAGAAGAACAATTCCCGCGTCAAGCTCGCCGTCAAGAGTTTGGTGACAAACGGAACCCTGGTCCAGACCAAAGGTACCGGTGCCTCCGGCTCCTTCAAGCTCAACAAGAAGCAAACCGAGACCAAAAAGAAGCCCGCCAAGAAAACTCCCGCGAAAGCAAAGAAGCCTGCAGTCAAGAAAACCGCCGTCAAGAAATCCCCGAAGAAGGTGAAGAAGCCGGCCGCCCCCGCTGCAAAGAAGGCGACAAAGAGCCCCAAAAAGGCGAAGAAGCCAGCAGCAGCCAAGAAAGCAGCCAAGAGCCCCAAGAAAGCAGCCAAGAAGCCAGCAGCTGCTAAGAAGGCAGCCAAGAGTCCTAAGAAGACCAAGGTAGCCAAACCCAAGACGGCGAAGCCCAAAGCAGCCAAGCCTAAAAAGACAGCCCCCAAAAAGAAATAAGCCTCGGTCTTCGTGTTTTTATTTTATTTTATTTTTTTTTTCTTCCCAACACAAAACGGCTCTTTTCAGAGCCACCCACTTGCTACAATTTAAAGAGCAACATCGTAGTGATCTAAACTGAATGTGTGTGTGGGGTGGGTGGGTTGTTTAGAGCATTTAAGAGAGTATTTTTTTTTTATATTAGTATTACCACAGTAAAGTGTAAAAAAGGGTGGCCCATACGTGATATTGGCCAGAATGCGAAAATGTCACGTATGGTTACCCTAGTTTAAAATGCATTGTATGGGTTCACATAATGGGGCAGTTTCCCGAACAGGGTTTAAGACTAGTCCTAGATTAAAATAAATGTTAAGGGCTGTCTAAACTGGAAAAAGCTTGCACTGAGATACCTTAAAATACATTATTGCCATTGTTTGGTCTTAAAATGCTCACAGACAATGCATTTTTTTGTAAGAAATGTTTCTAAAAATTCTTAAATGTCCTAAATTAGCAAAGGTCTAGTCATTACTTAATCTAATTCCTATACGGGGAACCGGCCCATTGTCTTTCCATCAGAACGCTAAATATAACATGTTACGTAGCCCATCAAAGTCTAGACTCAATTTGAAGGGAACATCAGCTGCTGACTACTTTTAAAAGCAATCATTTTTAGTTTATGCATTGGCGATTTCATACTTTGGTTAATTTACCTTGGTTCATTCTTTCCTTTGCATTTAATCACGTGTTTTATTTGCAAATACGTTATCTATTTTTCTGTTTCTTTGCGTATTATTGTTATTATTATTTTTTTTTTATTAGTTCATTTAATTAAAGGACGAATGACTGGCAGAGAGGGGAGGGGTTTGGAGTTTTGGAGGGGCTTGCAGTGATTGGCTTACAGCTGTGACAGACTCTAACCAATAGATGATTAGAACAGTCTCATAAAAGCTGACAGTCATCGTATCCATTCACTAGCTCTTCTAAGTTGATTTGCAGTGTAAAATACAACAGCTGAACGATGAGTGGACGAGGCAAAACCGGCGGTAAGGCCAGAGCAAAGGCTAAGACTCGCTCTTCCAGAGCAGGGCTGCAGTTCCCCGTCGGCCGTGTTCACAGACTTCTCCGCAAGGGTAACTACGCCGAGCGCGTCGGTGCTGGTGCTCCGGTTTATCTGGCCGCTGTGCTCGAGTATCTGACGGCTGAGATCCTGGAGTTGGCTGGAAACGCCGCTCGCGACAACAAGAAGACCCGTATCATCCCTCGTCATCTCCAGCTGGCGGTGCGCAACGACGAGGAGCTGAACAAACTCCTGGGCGGAGTGACCATCGCTCAGGGTGGCGTGTTGCCTAATATCCAGGCCGTGCTGCTGCCCAAGAAGACCGAGAAACCCGCCAAGGGCAAATAAACACGAATACACAAAAACCCACAAAGGCTCTTTTCAGAGCCACCCACTTTTTCTATGAGAGCAACTTTTATTTATATTATCGTTTATAACGGCTGTTTATTGTATGTTTCTATACGTAGTCTAAAATAGACAGGATTTGCTTTGCGTCCATGTTGGACAGGACTAACGCCAGTAAAGAGAACGTATTACGTGCAAAATACAATTTGGGTAGCTCAGCACAAAATTAACTTTATGTAACTAAATGTATAAAACAATCAAACCACTAAAACAGGAAGACATGAAAACATCTTTAAACAGCTTTAATCTTTTTGGTACCACTCTCCAACGTGTAGTATAAATACATGAAGTATATTTTCATTACCTCTGACTGTAACAGAGCAGCTTTCTGGTGAGCATATGTTTAACAGAAAAAATAAAATAAAGGAGACTGAATAGAGCGCGAAACGCATACCGCAGCAGCTGCTTGTTTTTAAAACAGGAAATGCACGTCATTGGCCGCCTCACGATGCCACGTAAACACTATAGCCAATCAAACGCCGCTGGTGAGGCACCGCCCAGTGCAACAGGAGAGTTTAAAAAGCTGCTGCGTTTGGACCAAGTCATTCTGGTTAAGAAAACGAGACAGAAGACGCGAAAACATGGCAAGAACCAAGCAGACCGCTCGTAAATCCACCGGTGGCAAAGCCCCGAGGAAGCAGCTTGCTACCAAAGCCGCCAGGAAGAGCGCTCCGGCCACCGGCGGCGTCAAGAAGCCTCATCGTTACAGGCCCGGCACCGTGGCTCTGCGAGAGATCCGTCGCTATCAGAAGTCCACCGAGCTGCTGATCCGCAAGCTGCCCTTCCAGCGTCTGGTGCGAGAAATCGCTCAGGACTTCAAGACGGACCTGCGCTTCCAGAGCTCCGCTGTCATGGCTCTCCAGGAGTCCAGCGAGGCTTATTTGGTCGGTCTGTTTGAGGACACCAACCTGTGCGCCATCCACGCGAAGAGAGTCACCATCATGCCCAAAGACATCCAGCTGGCCCGCCGCATCCGCGGAGAGCGCGCTTAAACTCCCGATTTCATAAATCTATCAACCCCAAAGGCTCTTTTAAGAGCCACCAAAATCGCACTGAACGAGAGAATTTCCGCTGTAATTGAGCGTAACTCTTAGGAAGTTACGCAGTTTTAAGGTGTTTTTTATTCGGGTTATTTTTTTACTTTTCAAGTCCGTGTCTAGTTCACCATTACAGAATGCACACCAGTAAACCTTTTATAAGCCTGTTACATTTGTCATAAGTCCGATTTTATACCGGTTAATGCCTTACACTGTCAATGCTACTTGAACTAAACCGCGATGTTACGAATGGTTAGCAGTTATAAAGTAGAAGCAATGTCGTTATGTGTACGTTTAAGGAGGAATTGATTACTTCTAGTGTTTGATGTGACGTTCTGTAGCACAGCCTTTCAAAGACGAACCCTAGCATTTTTATTTTTATTTTTATCTTGCATCGTGTTTTCATTTGCTTGTTGGTTTCTTTGAATTAAAGGGATAAAAAAAAAAAAGAAGAGAAAACAATCATGAATTGGTTGCCAGCCGCCGTTAAAAACGAAGAAGAAAACAATCCAATGTAACTGATGTATATGTTAGGGCAGAAGTGAAATTGACAGGACAGCAGAGGAAGATCAGCAGAGGAAGATAAGATTTGTAACTCGTTACTCTCCTTTGTCCAAATTCTCTCAATTGGTCTAAGCGTTTTTAAAAATTACATGATCTGATCTATGAGACCCATTGGCTACATAAAACATGAGAAACCAAACAAAAAAGCGGGAACTGAAACCGGATACTTCCATCAGCAGAAGTTCAAAAAGGAGCAGTGGGTTTGGGCTATCAATCCACCGCCTGTGATTGGCCCTCGTTCCACTGCTAATACTTCGACTTGTCCAATCACATACGACTTACTGGGTTCGGTGCATGAAAACACCCAATAAGGTCGTTCTATATCTCCATGAAAATTAGCATAGGCGAGGCAATAAATGCCTCGATTCGAGCACTTCCCATCATTCATGCTGTTGGATCTTCATCATGCCTGAACCAGCGAAATCAGCGCCTAAGAAGGGCTCCAAGAAGGCCGTTACTAAGACCGCCGGTAAAGGAGGAAAGAAGCGCAGAAAGAGCAGGAAGGAGAGCTATGCTATCTACGTCTACAAAGTGCTGAAGCAGGTTCATCCTGACACCGGCATTTCTTCTAAGGCGATGGGGATCATGAACTCCTTCGTCAACGACATCTTCGAACGCATCGCCGGTGAGTCGTCTCGTCTCGCTCACTACAACAAGCGCTCCACCATCACCTCGAGAGAGATCCAGACCGCCGTGCGTCTGCTGCTGCCCGGAGAACTGGCCAAACACGCCGTGTCTGAGGGCACCAAAGCCGTCACCAAGTACACCAGCTCCAAATAGAGCTCCGCTCCAGCTCCCCGAGACCCAAAGGCTCTTTTAAGAGCCACCCATCTTCTCGAAGAAAGAGCTTTCGGTGTTATGATGTGGTTTATACAGGCCTTCGTTTTATTAGTGGCTTTAAATCCTTCTAAAAAAAACAAAACAAAAATAACACTACATCTTCAGAAGACCTTCTATCACGCAATAGCTTGTACGCGTTGGTTTTAAAAGGCGTTGAACTACACTAACAACAGTTGTTGAATGAACGTAACTAAATTACGGAAAACTTTTCCATCCAATTGAATTGCGTTTTTCTAACAAAATCTAACCAGTTGGAAATTATGTGTTGTAATCTTTCTTGTAGTATGAACATTTATTTAATCAAAACGGAAAACTAAAATTTGGTCATTCCTACTTGATGTTTTGCCATGCCTAATAGAGAAATTCTGGTCAGATTAACTACATTTTATTTCGCCATGCATAATGAACCTAATGTGCCTTTGTGCAGTTTCGTTGAGTTTTCTGCATTTTATTTATGAACATGGGAAAGCCTGGTAGGGTTTAAGCTTTTAATGTTTAGTTATTCTGAAAAGAGTTTATACAATGTAAAATAATGTTTGCTTGGATTTATTTGGTTACCATGGTGGTGGAGAGTGGAGCTTGTGCTCAGGTTGTCAGTATCTGGCACACTCACACACTCGTGATCAATTGACTGCGAATAGTAGAAACTCTGACCGGTAGGCTGTGAAAATCACATACTTAGCAGATTTTGTTTCTTGTCACATGTAAACATAGTAGACATCATAATACTTGATCATATGTTAAACGCTACATCTGCAGCACACATGTAATACTCGAGCTAAAATGTTTCATCTCTAGCGTTGGCACATAGAAGTTCATGTAGCCATAGCTTAACAACAAGGTCTACACATCACCATGATGGTAACCTGAAAAATCAACATTGACATAAACTCATTTAAATGTTAAATACAACTGAACAACACACTATAAAAGGTCTTTCCTTTTACTAAAAACACATGAAACAGCGTTTAATTTCAACATTTATTCTCATGAGCTGTCCATATGCAAAGCATGCTGGGAACTAGAAATCCTCAGTTTCAATCAGTGCAAAATAAATAATTCATGGAGGCGCAACACAAATGGTTTAATTTTTTTTTTTTTTGCAAATGTGATTTCATTTAACATAGTAAAATTGAGTGCAAATGACAACTGTGTAAAAAAACTAAACATTTGTGTTGGTGTAGCTTATTTTATTCAAGTAAACCGAGCAAACAGCTAAAATATATATATATTTTTTTTGAGTGTACACTTTAATGTCATACTTGAGACTTTATTTCATCAGTGTAGCAATGTTACGTTGAAGGCAGTTGTGCAGCGCTTTTTTTGTTTCTATTTTTCCAGGACTTTAAAGGTGCCAGAGGATGGAAAACTGAATTTACCTTGGCATGGTTGAATAATAACAGTTCAGTACATGGACATAACATACTGTGAGTCTCAA
>JAUMHQ010000291.1:105654-128085 GCA_032361165.1 Enteromius paludinosus | reverse complement strand
TACCAGTGGAAAACCCCCCAAAAGTGAGCTGTACTGAACCGTACCGTACCGTACTATGCAGTGGAAAAGCGCCATATTTCCCATCCTCTCCTCTCTTTTTAAATCCACGTACACTCCTGATCAGTAGGTAGCAGTAATGCACCTTTTTATGTTGGTTTGCCAAAACTGCTAAAAATCCTCAGAAGAAGAAGAGATCTCTTGTTCTATTTATGACGTGCTGACACAAATTCCAAATGTTTTTGCACAGCTGCATCAGCACAGCTTTCAAATTGTACTCAATGGTGGATTAAGTGTGGACGGACGAGCTCGACACATGCGCAATGCTACCTACTTGAGTGGCACTCTTTAAGGCATTAATCTCACGCATACACTGTTGTAAGCCGACTTGAAAAAATAGGCTTGTTTGAGATGAGCAAATTCTAAACCACAAGATGCATGCCGTTTAGAAAAACTGACGGCAGAAGGCCGAAGTATACTTTGGCCTATAAGAGGTTTGCTGTTGACATGTTTGCTTTGGTATTCGGCCCAACTATGCTTTTTTGAAAAATCGCTTACCCTGCTTTTAAAGGGATATTTGTGTTATTTGTTTATGTTTTTTATGCTTTTTTGTGTAATTACTACATGTGTGAACACTACAAAATATTTTGCCACAAACTAGGTTATCGTGGGAGTGTCTCGTCACACCCCTAGTGTTGAGTAAGCTATTTAATGATAATTTGTCTCAATCTTAAATTATTCAGTGTTTTTCGAACTAATTGCTTGAGTGAATTATTCCATTTTTTTTCATCATTAGTTTCATTTTTGCATGCTTCAGTGTTTTTGAACAAATCCTTTAACAATACTTGTTTTATTCCTGAAGTGTTTGTTTATAAGAAAAAATAGAAAAATTGAGTAGGCTTGTAAGAGTGTTGTCCAACTTGTTCTGCTGTGATGCAGACATATGTAAAAAACTCTCTGAATTGGTTAAATGAATGATTGAAGAATCACTCGTTGTCAATGCGTTGCACTTCAGGCATAAAATGCAAAAATATATATATATATTTTTTTTAAATATACGAATCGCTCATTAAGACGCCACCCACTGGTGTACCCCATAAAAAAAAAAAATCCCCACCACCATTTCCCAAACTACGTCCATCTGGAACAGAGACAAGTGTAGTGATATAAACAGTGAAAAGTCCCAGAGCTGTTGTAATTTTATATCTGCACTCTTGGAGTGCTATTCAACCAATTAGATTTGAGGACTGTCAGGTATGGAAGCCCATTTCTGCCACTGAAAAAAAAGAAAGGTTATTGCTGTTTTTTATCTCACAATTGATACAAACTCGCAATTTCGAGTTATAAAGTCCAATATAAAATATAAAAAAGACTGATATGTTCTCAGAATTGCAATTCTGACTTTATAACTTGCAATTGTAACTTTATATTTTGCAATTCTGAGAAAAAAAGTCAGCTTAAGCCATATGGGTCTCCTATACCATATTATGCATAGCATCCATATGCAGTGTTATTCTCTTGTTAATCAATCCCTTAAACTGGTTTTGTTTTTATAGACTATAAACTGCTTTAAAGGTCTGTCAGTTAGACTGCACCATAAAGTATATAGTTACAATACAACAATTCTTATACTGGCTTAAATGGTCAGTAATTAGGACATTCAAGAATAACTGGGGGAAGTCCAGCAGTTTTATACTTTAGGGCTATTGCTCTCCACTTTATTTTCTTTGTCTTATTTATAATAATTCATTAGATAGGACAGATTGCACTTGTTCAGCGTCTGAGTCAAGCCAATCCAGTGTGCCATAGCAGTTCGCGAGCCAAGAGCAAAACCCCCTCAGCAGTTGAATAATTTGCTTTGGCAGCCGGAGGACAAATTAAAGCAACGTGACGCAGAGCGCAGCCCCAACCTCCACACAAACGGTAGTGGTTTCCAAACTTTTTTGGAAGTGATAGTCTTCAAGAGCTAGAATTGTGAGAAATGAAGCTGACATCTTCGTGGTGAAATCTGTTGGTTTTTATCGGACAGTCATGTGCTTCCTGTGCGAAAAAGTTACAGTGTTAGATCTATCCCATTTAAAAAAGAAATGTCAATTGTGTCAAGTCAACTGTCAAAACAAATTCACACTCCCCCTACGTCAAAACATCAACCTCCATCAGCAGGCCAATCCAAATTCAGTGTGAACACACTAATAAACAGCCTTTACCATGACCTCACTGCACCTGCCCTCATTTTACTGATACACACTAGACAGATGTTCATTTATGCACAGCACACACATTTTGACAATCTCATTTAACACAAAATATATCTGTTGTATCCTTACTTGACCAAGGACTCATTCCTTGCATCGTTGTAAGACAAGGGAATATCCATTAGCCATCACAAAAAGTGTTGTTTCAAGACTTTCAGGTCTCTCAAATCCAAATGTTAATCTATAACATCAACAGTCCCCTCTGCCACAGGTAATTAGACCACGTTTTATGATCACACGGTCAAACAAATAATCACTTCTCATTTGTAGGGGATATTCTAAGAGTAGAGGACTGTTACGGAGAAGCCCACTTTTTTCAGACAGAACATTTATTTACTTATTGCCTCGTTCCAAGTTTCCCCTCACGCTCCCTCTCAGTGGCCTCGCGGAAGCTCTGCTGATGCCAACAGGGTTCGACGCAAAAGAGGCTACACATGATGGAGTTCATCAGTGTGCTTTCGGCCCATGCATTCAGACACAGACTCACAGCTGTGAACTCCACCCAAAGGCTTTAGTTTCTTCTCTGGCAGAGAACAGCATGTCTAGGAAAATCACTTAGCAGTCATCGGTGTGTGAATGAAACTAAAACACCGCTGCCTCCAGACTAGCAAAACCTGAGTCTGCCCTCAGGGGTCGGATTTGAGAGCTATGCGCTGCAGCTGTGATTTGATTCGAACAGTCACTGAGAATTTGTTTTTGTTTGTAGTCATCGAAAGGCCTGGATTTTAAGGGATCTTTTCCAGTGTGGAAATCATTAGTATGTTTTGTGCTTAAAAATTGGCACGTCTAGTTCTTATTGAAATGATAGGTAGATGAACGCATAAGGTGGAGTGTCAATAGATAGCAGTTTATCCACGTCATATCCATGTATGTCCATATGTTTCACATAGTTTTTTTGGCCATGTTCAAGCTTTGTCTCGATGTCACTGCATGGAATTAAATAAACTAAAAACAAACCTTGTTTGATATTTCACAGTGCATTATAACATTTCCACTCAAGTTAGTGTACACTTGTGCAAGCCATATTGGAGCTTTGTGGCCAGCTGCTCTGACATACAGTGCAATAGAGATTCATCTTCTTCCTGCCTCTTCACTGTCCTGTAGATAAACACAAAAAAATTCATTATAGTAAAATAACATTTAAAATTTTCTGTAAACTTAATTATTATATATGGAAAGTTCCTATTTTCGCAAGCATTAATGTTCATCATAAGTAGCACAAATGTATTTGTAGCAATAGACAACGATATATTGTACAGTGTAGGACAAAATTATACATTTTCTTTGATGCCAAAAATCAGTAGGACATTAAGTATAGATTATGTTCCATGAAGATATTTTGTAAATTTCCTACTGTAAATATATAAAAACATTTTGATTGGTAATATGCATTGCTAAGAACTTAATTTTTTTTTGCACCCTCAGATTCCAGATTTTCAAATAATTGTATCTCGGTGAAGTATTGTAAAATTAAAACAAACCATACATCAGTGGATATACACTGTATATGTAATGCATATACACCACCAAGTGTGTATATATCAAAAACTGTACAATGTGATGTGTAGATGTGTCACTTGTGTAGTTTTGAATAGGGAAAAATGCAACACTCAATATGGCCGCTCTATCAAAGACAGCCCCACCTTCTGAATAAAAGAGCCAATTGCTAATAGGTACGTCAGCGTGGCACTGCAGCTGCCATTAGAAGTTCCGGTTGCTATAGAATCAGTCAGCGTTCTGTGACATGCCCTTAGGACTGTGCATGCACACTGACCGATTTAGCCTGGAAAATTCGCTATTTTTTACACTATTTGAGCAACAAAAAACAATATTTATGAGACAGTTGTTGTCAGATTTCACTGGCGATATGATATGATGTGGGCACAGGGGAGGGGTGCTGGTGTGGGGGGCTTGAGCCTCTGTAGAAACCCTCCACCTTCCCCAGCTCCACCTGTATAGATCTGCTATGGCATCTGTATGTACATTAATGAGTGGAAGAAATTAACATTAATGATTTTAGCAAATGGCTGCAATATAACAAAGAGTGAAAAATGTAAGGGGATCTGAATACTTTCTGTACCCACTGTTAATAGTTTTGCACAAAGCCAGGTCCAGCTGCAACCTTGGTGCAGTTAGAGGAATCCTAATCTAGACATTAAGCTGAACGTTAAACATATTCTGCAGATATAAGAAATAGCACCTGCACTTTAGGAGGGTGAACCTTGTCTTGCACAGAGTAAATAAAGCTGAGATGTGGGAACATGATCATGCATCTCCATGCTACTGTAGCTATTTTTAACATACTACATTCCAGCACAGCCAAAATATTCTCGCTCATATATATAAGACATTTATGGACATCTTTGATGCCAGGACCTTATAACTGTGGGTGCCGTTGGCTTTATGGCTGTCCTCAGACATTTCACAAGAGGTTCTGATGTAAACGCCGACGGCATGAGTAAACACGAAATGCTCCGCAAGTCTAAACTTAGCTAGTGGTTTTTTTTTCTTCTGAAAACGAAGTTGTACATGTATACAATATCAAGAACAAATAGAAATTTTTTCTAGAGAAAATTCCCTGAATTTCACAAAACTAGTTTGATGATGGTGTTATTTTAATATAATTTATATTCTATCGTAGATTGTATTAATATTTTGAATAATATGTCTAGAATTTATTTTAGTTTTAGTAAAAATGTTTAATGTTCCCACCCTTTTCATTATTATCATGATTTTTTAAATATAGGTGTCATTTATTTATATTTTGGTAAATACTATATAATTTGTATTATGAATAAATATATTTAATAAACATACAATTTTCCTGAAATATATACTTATATTATTTTAACAAAATCTTTTTCCCCAATTTGGATGTGATTAATCATTTGACAGCACTAATATAAAGTATTCATTCCAAACCTGTAAGTTTTGTAGAAAGTATTTTTTTAATGTAATTTTGAACAGATTACATTTTTGTTTTTAGCTGAACTGGAACTGCCATTGTACTCTAGATGGTGCATGAAGATGGTGTATGCTGGAGAACAGACAGAATGCTCTGACATTTTACCTGTTTATAGTGGCTGTGGAGCACATCTCTGGTCTGGCCGTGGTGGGAATAAACGTGTGCAGCGTGGTCTTGCAGATCACTCTTGGTTGTGAAAATGAGCAAGCCGATTGGCCGCGGCTAAAGAGGGCCTGAGGCTGTCTAGACAGCAGATGAAAGATGACTTGCAGCTTTGGCAGCAGGCGGTTTTAACTTTATTGACTAGCCAAGGTTTATTACCTGTCATGGCTAATTCAAGAGCATGTGTCCAAATCACACTGCATGTGCGCAATTCTGACTTAATGTTGTATGTCATACATATACCCAAACAAAAAGACTGACAAAATCTTTAATTCTTTTTCTTTTGCTGTTTTTATGTCTCTTTTGGATAAAAATATCTGAACTGACTGCAGTAAACATTTGTACATCCAAAGCAATTTAAGGGATGAGGAAAGGAATAGTGTGTTTTATACACTCGTCTTTGTCGAGATTATAAAACTTTATAATTCAAGTTCCTCTTCAGGAACTCTAGCTGCGTCGATGAGACGCTATGGGAACACCTCCAGCGTGATGGCTCTGAATCGTGTGTGAAATCAGCCAATGAAATGTTGGGACGTCATGGCGGATGACATCACTGGCCAAGAAGCATAAAAGCATGTGGAATGCTGCCGGCTTCAGCTTTCTGTCATTCAGCGAAGCTCTCTGTGTTGCTTGTGTGTTTATGTCTAGCTTAAAAGTGTCTCTGTCAAAAAAGAAAAGAAAAGAAATGTCAAAATCTAGACAAAAGACACTCTTTGTGTAGTCTGCCTGGGAGCAAAGCACGCAGATGCAGCTCTCTAGGATAAGTGCTTCACTCCCGGAGGGCTCTCTTTGATGAAAGAGGGAGCCTCCTTAAGCAATCCTTGCGGCGCTGGTCCCGCTCATGCCAAGGCTGAGCGCCGGCGGCGTTCGTTGGGATTGCAACTCGATCTCGAATGTGAGGAAACTGAGACGGATGAGTCCCTATCTCGGTCCTCTGCTTCGGGGTCGAGAGCTAGCCAGACGAGGAAAGAAGTGCGCTCTGCTACTTCCCCTCATCAGGGCGGCGCAGCGCTACTTCTCTCTTCATCCGGGGGTGAAGAGATGGAGGGAGAAGAGGAAACATGCGGAAACTCCTTCTCAGTCCAGTACGAGGAGCTCTTGGAGGTGGTTACTCATGCTGTAACCAAATTAAATATTGACTGTCCAGCTGAGGTGAAAACTGAACCGCGCCGCAGCAAACTAGATGAGAGGTTTCTGCATGCATGGCAACCACCTTCATGAAGGAGCCTGCCATTCTTCTCCGATCTCCACACAGAGGTGTCGAGATCGTGGAGGAAGCCATTCTCGGCCCGCCTCTTCATCCCCGCGTCCGATTCCTATGGCAATATAGTGGGGATGAATGAGTGCAGTTAAGACGATGCCTCGGGTAGAGCAGACGCTCACAAGCTATCTCTCTCCTGACGCTGCATCGTCTTTGAAGGCTCTGTCCCTGCCAGCAAGTCAGGATGGTGCGTGTCTGCACACTATGGGAGTGTTACAGGCATACCAAGCCTACCTTCTGTGAGAGTTAGACGAAGGCGAGCAGGTGAGCGCTGAGAACATCAAAGAGTTTAGAAGCTGACCTCTCGCTGTGTGCCACCAAAGAGACCGCCCGAGCGATCAGCAGGTCGATGGCAGCCATGGTGGCAACATATAGGCAGCTATGGCTGACTCTGTCCGATGTAAAGGAAAAGGACAGAGTCTGCCTGATGGACGCCCCGCTTGCACCTCAGGGCTTGTTCGGCGACGCTGTAAGCACAGTGGTCGACAGGCACTAGGAGGCGTGTAAACAAGTGGCAGCGTTTCAGCAGTTTCTTCCTCGCCGCTCTCCAACTCCAACCTGCTAGGCGGGAGCAGCCTCACCCAAGTACTAGCTCCTCGTACAGAGAGACACAAAAACAGCGCCCCGCAGAAAAAGAAGGTTCTCCCTTTCTGCCTTGCACTCTTGCCTCGGACGTTTACGAAGTGCGTGGATGTGGATGTTTAAGTGCGTTCAACTGCCTGGAGATTATGGCCATGTTTCAGGGACTCAAACACTTCTTCACAGATGTAAGAGATCAACACGTGTTGGAGCACACCGACAACACGTCAGTGGTCTCTTACATCAACCAACAAGGAGGTCTGCGTTTGTACCCCTTGTACAACCTGGCGTACCAGATCCTTGTGTGGGCCGGGGAAAGATCCCTCTCACTGAGAGCCATCTACATTCCCAGGCATCAAAACATAGGAGCAGACATCCTGTGGAGACAGAGGATGGGGCCTGGGGAATGGATGCTCCACCCAGAGGTGCTCCCTCTCTGCTCCCAGGAGTTCTGGAGAGAGTGCCCTGAACGCGTTCAGACTACTGCTTGTAGCACTGTTCTGGTCCGGACGAGTATGGTTCTCGGACCTGACGGCCCTCCTAGATAGGTCTCCGTGGGAGAGGGATCTCCTCTCACAAGCGGGGGGGACCATCATGCATCCCCCGCCCTCGGAGTTGTGAAGACTGAAAGTATGGCCCCTGAGGGCTGTAGTGTTCTAGGCCCTCTGTGGGCCGTCCTTTGAGCACATAGAGGAGATCTCTGATTTTCTACTTCAAGCAAGTGCAATCAAGAACACAAGTTTTCCTGTACCCGCAAGCAGGTTACAGTCCTAGGGTACCTATGGTCACACCACAGCCAGTTGTACTACAGGCCTTCAACCCCCCTCCCTTCAGGGAGCCTAGTCAGCAGAAGCTAAATTGTATGTGTCCAGTGCTCACAGAGCACACTCGACACAAAGTTTGACGGCCTCAAAGGCCCTGCTAGCTGGGGTCTCCTTGGCCGACATTTGTGACACTACAGGGTGGTTCACCCCCCACACATTTGTACGTTTTTATGGACTGGATCTCCGAGCCACTCCTGGCTCATCTGTTCCAACATTTCATTGGCTGACTTCACACACGATTCATGCTGGAGGCATTCCCATATCGTCTCATCTACACAATGTCTCATTCCTTCGAGGACCTAGGGTTACATACGCAACCTTGAGACGTTTCCAAGCATTGTTTAACTCTGAGAGGATTCAAAGGGGTGAGGAATTTTTCAAAGTGAAAGTTTCTGCAAAAGAGATAACAATTTTCCTGTATGGGAGCTGGATTTGATGAAGTGCTCAGTCTGCTTATATACTTGACTCTCATAAAACACCCTTTTATGTGAAGCCTTTCCTACTGTATACATTACATAGCAGTATCTAAAGCAACATAACCATGCCAACCCAGGTTAACTGAAAAACCTACATTCAGCAGCATTTCTGTTGCCTATCCAAAGGGGAAGAGACAAGAGCAAGAGTCCGGGGCAGGCTAGGTCGAGAACGGTAAATCCAAACACAGAAAAATACACTAGATAACGATACAGAGGGGAGGAGGAACTAATGGGAAACCATGAAGACAGACAAGCTGGGAGGAGACACAAGTTCATAATAAGAGTCCTGGGGAAGAGAACGGATAGATACAGAACGATAACACAGTTGGGGCTGAAGTGCCCTTGTGCAGAGCTTGATGGCACTTCCAGCTGAACTGTTACAGAGAATCATGAGGTCAAAGGAACTGCCTGAAGAGCTCAGAGACCGAATTGTGTCAAGGCACAGATTTGGCCATGGTTACAAAAAAAATTCTGCTGCACTTAAGGTTTCTAAGAGCCCAGTGGCCTCCAAAATCCTTAAATGGAAGATGTTTGGGACGACGGGAACCCTTCCTAGAGCTGGCCGTTCGGCTAAACTGAGCTATCAGGGGAGAAGAGCCTTGGTGAGAGAGGTAAAGAAGAACCCAAGGATCACTGTGGCTGAGCTCCAGAGATGCAATTGGGAGATGGGAGAAAGTTGTAAGAAGTCAACCATCACTGCAGCCCTCCACCGGTCGGGGATTATGGCAGAGTGGCAAGATGGAAGCCTCTCCTCAATGCAAGACACTTCTCCAGAGTGCTCAGAACTGGGCCGAAGGTTTACCTTCCAACAAGACAATGATCCTAAGCACACAGCTAAAATGACGAAGGAGTGGCTTCACAACAACTCTGTAACTGTTCTTTTGATTGGCCCAGCCAGAGCCCTGACTTAAACCCAGTGAAGCATCTCTGGAGAGACCTAAAAATGGCTGTCCACCAACGTTTACCATCCAACCCTTACAGAACTGGAGAGGATCTGCAAGGAGGAATGGCAGTATCCCCAAATCCAAGTGTGAAAGACTTGTTGCATCTTTCCCGAAAATAATCATGGTTGTATTAGATCAAAAGGGTGCTTCTACTAAATACTGAGCAAAAGGTCTGAATACTTAGGACCATGTGACATTTCAGTTTTTCTTTTTTAATAAATCTGCAAAAATGTCAACAATTCTGTGTTTTTCTGTCAATATGGGGTGCTGTGTGTACATTAATGAGGAAAAAAATTAAGTTAAAGGATTTTAGCAAATGGCTGCAATATTACAAAGAGGGAAAAATGTAGGGGGGTCTGAATACTTTCCGTACCCACTGTAGATAATAACCTATAATAACGTGATTCGCTTGATCCAAATGTCATAGAGATGGGCATGTTTTATTTCATATTCAACATATGGCATGACATAACCTTGCATTGTCAAAAAGAGTCCTGGTCATATTTGCTATAACTATTTATAATGAAAAATTTATAAATGTTCTCAGTGCGACAAGATGCAAAAGCTGTCACTGGGGTAGTACCTTTTCAAAAGGTACACTTTTGTACTTATTTAGTTCAAATATGTACACTTTAAGTACTAATATATATATTTAAGGAACCAAAATTGACCTTTTAGGTACAAACATGTACCTTTTGAGGAAAAAAAGGTACCTACCAGTGACAGCTTTTGTACCTTTATTTCTGAGAGTGTAACAAGATGTTGAAGTTGAAGCGCTTAGGCTTAAACCTGGTAATGAAAGATTTCCAGTGTTACACTGTGTCCCCTTAATTGACCATTTTGGCCTTTTCTATTCAAAGGGTTTTTAAGGCATGTTGGCAGTGTTGATGGTGATTGAAAATCCATCATAATTTCTGTGTTTTTGCTTGGCTTACTCAACAAAGAATCCATTACAATTTAACGATTTCGATGCATTTAAATCTGTCACCCATCACTTTAAGTGAAACTGTGCCGCATGACCTCATTGTCTCCAAAAACAAAGAGTATCTCACTCCCAGTTTTCATGCTTGGCCCTCTGGCCTGCTGCATGTACGTGCTCAGCAGGTCTTGATTTTAAAAAAAGCTTTTTGCGAGGGTGTATCAGCTTTTATCAAATATCAAATAGGGTGGTTCGCTTTGAGGTCTTTCTCTAATTTCAAACAAATCATACAGTAAGCCGTGATACTGTCTTGTTTAATGAGACAATGAAATCTTGTCTAGAAACCTACGTAGCTAGCTCACCCAGATATGACCATGAGAAGGTTGTTTTAAGACTAGTTTGGGGTTTATTCCCATCACTGTGTACCAAACGTTGACCTCACATGACGATGAAAAGAAACTCACACAAGTAAGCTTGTTCTTTAGGGGGAAATAAGATTTAGCCTCCTTTGCTTGTGCCTCCTACGCTTGAGTAAATCACATCTCTCCTTATCTTAAAGCTGAATCGCGAGTGTTATATCGCACTTTTTGTGGACTGGAATTACGCTTTGATGTGTCTGGATTCATTTATTATTTTATTTTCGACTGTTTGTGCAGACTAAACAAACATAGCCACTCCAGGTGCAAAATACGTCACCGGACACCCTAAAGTATAACTGGTTAGACGTTGTGCTGTAGGAATCCAACTTTTTAGTGTTTAGACACACAAATCTGCATCACCTCAGTCTTTGTTTTGACTGCGGCACTACCGTTGGTCAGTGTTCCCCACCATTTTTCCTTTGGCTTTCATTCCCATAGCAAGCCATTTTTTTGCGCAACATAGCCATAAGCTTGTTTCCTGGAAATAAAGTAGCTGGAAAATGTAAATTACTTTTAGCTGTTTATGAATTTATGCAAGGTGCGTCTAGCAGTTACAGCCTCAGATAAGTTTTGACTTCCAACACCCCGAAGAGTAAAAGCATGACATCATGTTTTACCACATCTGCATGGTGTTTGGGTCTCACCAAAGCACTTAACCAGAAGATTCGCTTTTCATTACATTTGACTGAAAATCAATAGTGCGTCACTGTAATGAAAATCCTGCCAGCAGGCTTTCAGTGGCTTGCTGGGCTCATCTTTTCGCTTCTTCACTACACGTGATTTTCCACAAACAGTAGCCATGTGGCCGCTGGTGCAAAACTCACAATGAATTTCTTCAGCAGTTTCCATTTATGAGCATGCATCTGACAATCATATTTATGTCATATTAAAGACAATCATTTTAGATAATTATTATAGTTAATCAACATACTGACATCAAAACTTTAAAATCAGTGGCATGTCATCTTGCATGACTTCAGATGCAACTCTAAAGGGAAAGCTGCAAGCATTATGCATTCATTACATTGAAAAGTATTGTCTCGGTCTTCAGCACAAGTGAAGAGGCCCATCAGAGGGCATTTCCTCCTCTTCTGCAGTGTGTTTCAATAGAATACCAGCTCTCTGTAGTCTCTGAAGCTTTTGGTGCTCAGGGCCATATCTAAAACTTTTAAATATAACTAAATATTAGTTAGAATGTGGTACTATATAACTGTTCTGTATCAATATTTAACTACTTGTGAGTTGGCTGCTGGTACAGTGAGTTTTAAATTACACTCTTTAGTTGTCTCTGTTAGGTCACCTTTTACTCCATACTGCATTTTTTTCTCCCTTCCAGAAAGCTGGGACCCTGAGATATCCCTTTGTGCTGCTAGAATGACAAACCTTTAGCCGACCTATGACCCTGAACATCACACAAATCCAGATGGGACCACACTAAAAGAAATACACAGAAAGTCAGAGTTAATGTCTTTGATTGGTCATGAACCTGTTCTGCATGTTAGAATAAGGATGTTGTAGATATTTTGAAAAACATGACTTAAAGTTGAATAAACGCTTGTAACCTTTAAATCGTTTAAATTCATAGTTTTGGTGCGTCAACTTTTTCTGGCTGCTCTTTTTATGATAACCTGAGAAAACCTACCTAACGTTGCTTTAAATGCACTGGAGAAGCCATTTCCCTCAATGACATTAACACAAACAGAACAGTCTGGAGAGAGATCTCTCTGAACTCATTCCCATCATCAAATAAACCTCTGTAACTGTAGTAACTTGGAGTTGGAGCCAGGAAAAGCAGACTCCAAAGCTCCAAACATGGTAAAAATAGTAGTAAAGCAAAACATTTCATCAGTTAACAAAGATAAGAGTCATAGTTTGGGAAACCTCTGCTGTGGCTGAAAACGTTCTGCTTTATGATTTGTTATAGGAGGGTTCACGTTGTAATGACTAACTACACAATGACGAACAAAATTGCTTACTGAAACCTTTAGTCATTAAATAAACAAACTCTGAAAAAGATGAACGTCACAAAGAGATTTCACGAACAAGTGTAGCCTAGTTGCATTAGCAGCTATGTAATTTATGTAGTGGGAGAGCTAAAATAATTTATTATCTTAGAGTTCCTTATTTATTATCAAACTGATTATTTAGAGATGATATTTGAATATTGCATGCCAGTTGATATTATTTAGCGCACACTCGTTCAGTCCCATAATGCACCTCAATAATTATGGTAACCGAAGTAAAATGAGCAATTGATGGAGAAGGTCTTCGGTTACTGGTCGCCTGATGGCCACTCATGATCATGTGGCAAAATATAGAGATATCCTTAAAGGAAACCCACTCCAGAGCATTTAGAAACTTAGACTGGGTAGAAGGTTCACCTTCCTACAGGAAAATGACTCTAAGCACACAGCAAGAGTGGTTTATGGACAACTGTGAATGTACTTAAGTGGCCCAGACACAGCCTTGGATTAAACCCAATCAAAGATTTCTCTAGAAACCTGCACATTTACGTCTGCCCCCATCTAACCTGACAGAGTTTGACAGATGAAGAGGAGAGGACAAGAGTGGCAGATAATTGGCAAATTGATGAGCAAAGCTTGTTGCATCAAACAAAAAAAGATTTGAGACTGTAAAGATGCCTGTGCTAAATATTTAGTTAAGGGTATGAATATTTATGCAATGAAATCATTTTAGTTTTTTTATTTTTAATACATTTGCAAAGATTTTAAAAACCAATTTTTTGCTGTACAGTTATGGTGTAAGGAGTGTAGATTGATGTGGGAAAAAATCATTTAAAGCTTAACATAAGGTAGTAACATAACAAAATGTAAAAAAAGAAGGGGTATGAAGAGTTTTGTAAGGCACTGTACATGAGAAAGAGTTAAGTTAGCGAGCAAAGGGTATGAAAATGAAGTGGAATGCAGGCCTTGAAACACTCCATTTGAAGATGTATTTTTTACCCATAATGAATTGATTCAACAACTGAAAGTGTGTTAACATGGCAGCCACCATGTATTTGTAAACATATTTGGCAAAAGTACAAGTCAATATTTTCAGTGTAAAACATCTTCAAGTAGAAAGAATGAATTAGTGCACCTGTAAGTTGTATAAAAAGACAGACGGCACATGCTTGTCATACTACTTCATGTAGTAATGGCACCTTTGGTATTTGTCTTTGCCATTGTTTTGCAGATATATTTTTCCAGGTTGTGATCCATGCATAAAAATTCAACATAAAAATACCATTTTAGTGGGATGTTTAGTTGAATGTGCAATATATCAGATATACCAATGATCACTTTATAAAGCATGTCTTGTTGAAAATGGCACATGAGGTTGGCGTATAGGTTGGAAAACTCTAATCCGCTGCATACTTTTTGAAGAATTTCCTTTTAAAAATAACTGCTTAAATCATTTGAATTCACAATGGTGGTGTGACGAATTTTATTGCTGCTCTCTTTTTTTTTTTTTTTTTGCCATTTTGAAAAACTGCTCTTAGGTGTTTGTTTCATTTATTATTTATTTTTTCTGTTTTTGCATGGTTTAGGATGACACATACGTTTTTCACAGTTGGAAAAACCTTCTTTTTTCACATCTTATCAGAAAAAAAATACAATAAAGTGAAATCATACATTCATACATACCTGTTGACCATAAGTTTGCCTGCAAGTGGTGATCACATAGGCAAACCCTATATTTAGTGCCATATACCAGTGTTGTTATTGTTAAATAAAACTAATTTTATTTACTAAAGCTGAATAGAAATAAAAAGATAAAAAGAGCACACAATAAAAATTACTGAAACTAAAAGTAAAATAATAAACTTAAAATAGTATATATAATAGTGTATTATACTGTAATAAGAGTCAAATCAATAACTAATTAGTTATTTTAATTAAAGTTAAATAGTGATTAGCTATTATAAACTAAGAGTAAACTTACAGAAATAAAACTATGAAACTATTGTGTTTAACCAAAAGGTGTTAAACACATAAAAACCTTTTATTATTATTATTTTAGCTGCGCCAAAGCTTAAAAATATTAATGAGGTATCTAAATTAAAGGTGTTCCCTGTGAAAATCATTTAAAATATGTATCTTAGACAGTTTATATTGTCATTCGAACTAATTTAACGTATTTAAGTGTAGACTTTCAATCTTTTGATCTTTTCTCATCTTAAAAAAGCATATATTTAGTCAAGCATACTCAAACCTTTAACTGGCAGTGTACCATAAATCATGATTTCGAAAACCTAAGGTAAAGCAGCTCTGCATTCGCTCTGAGATAAATGTATAAGAATGTGCTTCTGCAGCCCTTTTGGCATTTAACATAGGCTATATTGCCTGACAAGTCTTTATTTTTACTGGCACCTGGTGATGGAGACTTGTGCTTGTTTGATGATTTGCTCAGCAGGACTGCTTTACTTCTAACAGCAATGGATATCATATGTAAAACAGATTATCCAATAAAGCTTACCTTTCTTTTCCCACAATTAACAACTGAAAATGAGTAGTATGGGAGGATTTAAGTATACTCTTTTCGTTTCATATTTCTAAATACTGAATTTTTTCCAAATCTGGATTGTGACTTTTATCATGCCTGGAGCGCACATCCATTAGTCTACTTTCACTGACAGGAATAGAGAAAGAATGTTAGGGCCTATCTGCAATTTAGAAAAGGTCAATCTTTAGACATGATAAAATATCAATATGGTATCTTATTCAAGCCAGTTTAAAAAAAAAGTCAAGTATGTCTATCTACAACTGCTTATGTAAGATTGTGCATCCTTCCAAATCAACATTTTGTTTCCCATCTTGCCAAATCAAACATTTACCTTACAAATTCAATTTAATATCAGCATGCCAGACTCAGCAACTATATATTTTTTAGTCCAGAGTTGCTATAGCAAGGCTACGCCATTGTTTGGGTTCTGGTCATGTGATTTTTAAGAAGTGAGTGTCAATGAACTGACCCTTGTCATCAAGAGGCAGACTGGGAAACACTTATATTACCCGTCCATATGTTGAGGAAAACTGTGGGTGGTAGTGACGTAAAACGCTGAAAGAACATTCTATTAACCTCCCCAAAAAAACATTCCATTCATTCAAGACCACTTTCATCAGCTGACATGAGTGACCAACATCTGTGGGGTCAGTGATGAAGGTTATTGGATAAATATGTCTATTATGAATGCATATGTGAAAAAAAAAAGCTTTTTGAGGTTGTTTATTTAAAATAGCTTTCTCCCCCATGGGCATCTTTTTGTGGCTGTGGTAAAGTCATTGATTAAAAAAAAAGTTGTTTTCTCCAAGATGAGGCTTGTTCTCACCCCACGGGGAGCCCCTCCAGCCACAGATGATGGGAAAACCAGTTGTGGCCCCAAAAGGGTATCTTAACCTGCATTAACATAACAACAGTAGACTTTCACAGTCTTAACGTGTGTCAGGTGAATTCTTAAATGGACAGAAACATACAAATACTAATATAAATGTTTTCAAGTATAGGTATATTTCAGTTTTACAGTTTGTAAAACTCTCTATTTAATCCATTTTTACTGAATAAAAGTATTACTGTTTCAGACCAAACATTCATACAATATACTGTAATAGTAATGTTTTGTTGTCATTATTGCTTTTTACTAGTGAAACAAACTGTAATGATAATCAGAACAGCTGAATCTTAAAGTTTAATGCTAATTTTCAAAGTAGAATTAGATAATATACAGCAGTGATAGAATGATACTATAGAAGTCTATAGAACATGATTTTATCTTTGTAGCTAATCAGCAAGCACTTATAGCTGGTAAGATTATTTCATAATGGTGACATTTATCCAAAAGAAGAAAAAAAACTAGTACTGATTGACATCAATCCCAAAATGCAACATATCTGTTATTCTTGGGGAGCCTGTGGCACAGTGACGCAAGCTGCCACAAAGACTTAGGCTCTAAAATGGATGAAGCATAACATTTTGGTTTCATTCATGCAGTTACACAAATACACATCCTCTCAGTGCATGTAGCATGGAGAAGTTCAAACTACAGCTCTCTGAAGACGTGTGCATGTTTCCAAAAACCTGTTAAAATGTTCAATTGTAATAAATTAGGTCACGCTGCCACTGTTGATGTTTGGGGAGTTTTTTCTTAAATGCAAGGTCCTTATGATAAATGGACTGATGTTGTTTGATTTACGAGATTTCCTAAGTAAACGCCAGACTAAATGGTCATCCAGGACATTTATTTCATTTGACATTTATTTCTCGATGTTATCCGGTCCTTCCAGCCTACAAAACATCTGTTATCTGGAAATCTTCAGTTCACCAAAAACCTAAACGCAGTTAATAGTGATCTGAATGTTATAGCGGAATGCAAAAGAAGATATTTTGAATCATTTTAAATCTTATATACAGACATGGGCATTGTTGGCACCCATGGTAAATATGATCAAAGAAGGCTGTGAATAAATATGCAGTGTTAATCCTTTTGATCACTTATTTAAAAAATTCACAAAAATCTAACCTTTCATTGGAGATAAACAAGAACCCCACGTGAGCAATGATATATGTACTGCTGATGATACAGTACTGCTGTATTTTTGATGTTGGAGGTCCTGGATATCTTGTTATAGACGCATGGCATTTTTGATTCTATCAAAAACCATGAGATAAAAAATTAATAACTGACTAATTCTGTTAGAAATCTTATAATGGGCCATGTTTGGATCTGTCAACTGTGCAATAATCCAAACACACTGAGCACAAAACCATAATGGCTGTGGCCATTCCAGTCCTTTGACCTAAACCCTGTAGAAAATGAGGTGAAGACCAACATGGAGCTGGGAATCTTAAGGGTCTGGAGCGATTCTGGATGAAGGAATGCTGTCTGATCTCTTATCATGTGTTCTCTAACCTCATCAGGTATTATAGGAGACAATTTAGAGCTGTTAAACTGACAAATGGAGGTTTCAAAAACAATACAAGGATGCTGTTAATTGTGGCCAATGTGTATTAGAGAAAAAAAAAATTATTTCATAGTGATATTTCCCCCATTTTAAATTCTTATTCTCTGTGAAAGGTTTTCTTTTTTTAATAAAAGGTCAAAAGGATTAATGCAGATCTTTGATCATATTTAGCAAGGGTGCCAACAATTCTGACCACGTCTCGACTCTACATATACAAGATTTTTCTCAGAAACTCATTGTGTCCTCTTTTGATGATATTAACCTAATTAATAAGCCTAATTGCTTTTGTTTGGATGGAACGGTACAATCCTAATCATGCCCTACAGATATCCATTAATCTTTCCACCCCAACATTCAACTATTTCGTAAGGAATAATAACTGTCTAAAGTCTTGTGGGCAGTAGCATGTTATTTTCTGTGGATTTTGAATACTTTTGAACTGTTCCTTGGGGAAGAGTTTATTTTATTATCCATTATCAAGCCAATTTGCTTTTTCCAAGATTTTGTTCTGCTGGTTATGATTAATGTGATCACCAGAGGAAAGCCTGGATATTGTCTTTGTATCTGAAAAAAGTGATTAACAAGTCTCAGCAGACCAATTTTCTTGTCACAGTTTTACTAAGCCAAAAGCAATTGTACTAGACAGACAATATGATAGTTTTTGTCTTGTCTTCGGATGCTATTTCTGGTCAATTTGTTGATAAAGGCTTTCTCAATTATCTTTGATAAACATTATGAATAAATAATAATGCTGTCATTGCATGATGGGAGTTTAGGCTGCATTTCCCACTTCAGAAAATATTAAATCCCTGCACAAGTGGAGAGAATGAAGAGGCTATTCACAGACTCAAAACTCATTTTTGGCTTTGGCTGTGAAGTCTTAAGCCAGACTCATGGCAATGTGGCTGTGGTCCGCTTGTTTATTGGAGTTGGGAAGTGTAAACACTAAAACCTTAAAGCTGTAAATAAACAAGAGGGTATTGAGTTCATGTACTGTATTTTCCCACTGTAAATTAAATTAACATGGTAATATTTTCCACCCAAGTGTCACAAGACCTTGGCAATTTGAGTGGAAGAGACATTTTTTTATTTTTCACTTTGGGGCAAAAAGTGCCGATAGATTTGTTTCTGATAGATTTAGCAGCTTTGAAACACAGAACCAACATTCTATCATATATATATATATATATATATATATATAAGCTCAAATATCAGCTCAAATATCAGTTAAAAAGTGTATGTTTTCAGGCTAGATGTGCGTGTGCAGTCATAACACACCAACACAGTCTCACTAGCAATTCGTACATATTCGTACGAGGTGCCAAATTTGAGCCAATTCGTACTAATTCATACAACCTCACTCGTACGATTTGTCTAAAACCACGTGATGGGTAGGTTTAGGCTGCGGGGTTATGTTTAGGTCATTCGTCCAAATTCATACGAATTGGCATCTCCTAAAATATGTACTATTTAGAATAAATCGTATGAATTTGTACGAATTAGCCACCTCATAAAATATGTATGAAATGCCGTAAGATCAGGTTGAACACACTTAACAGTGTGTTTCCACTAGTGTCAAATACACGGTCAGTGCCGTTGGCAACACTACAACACTCCACCCTCACTCCCTCCCTCAGATCACAGTCACCAGAATTCTAATCACCGGCACCTGCCACAGCACCAATCTACAATCAACCACACCACATATAAGCACACTCACACAGTCACTCTTTGTCGTGCAAGCTCGTTCCTACCAGAAGTGGACTATCATTGTAAAGTATACTTACCTGCTCTCTCACCTGCTCTCTCCTTAGAGAGCTCCTTGACTTCCAGTGCTCCTTCGATTCCCCAGTGCTTCCTCAAGCTACCTGTTTGGTGTGGTGTGGTTGCGACCGTCTCGTCTCATCCCCTCTGTTTACTCCTATGACTATCTGCAAAGAAAGAGACTGAGTTACTTTATGTTCAAGTTTATCAGCGATTGTCTGCCTTTGAGTTATTCAAGCATTCTTCTCAGCATTTCTGTTTAAATAAACTTGTAAATACTCACATCTATTCCAGTTGTCTGTCCGCTTCATTACAGGAATATGGGAAAAAGTCCTTGACTTTAAATCAATTTAAAATAGTAAACTTGATCAATGGCAAGACAAATTGTTTTTTTAATTAAAACTTTGAGCTGGAAGTTGTGGTTAATGGACAAAACACAAATAATTGTACAAAACATTTAAAAACATTTTACAGTAGCCACGTTTCCATGACAGATTGACGATACCTGATGAATGTTGATAGAAAAGTATTGCGAAATGACAGCGTTTCCATTAATCAATGTATGTGGCTAAGGCGTAAACTTTTGCCTCTCACGATAAGTCATAGCAATGATTTTTGGCGATGTTTCACGGATATTCAATATATTTATACAAAGGAGGCATATGCATCAATCTCTACAGATGCAGCATGGAGAGATACTTCAGAAACGTGAGCAGTGAGGCTGGAATAAACACAAGCATCAAACGAGTGACTGCAAACAGCTTCAGTGTTCTTATTAAAGCCAAACGGCACTACAGACGTGTGCGGTTTAAACTGTCTAAGCATTTATGACAGGGAAAGCCCTCTAGACTTGAGAATGAACACATATTAGTGTTTCTTGGAGGTTATAATACATTGAAGAATGATCATATGACTTTTTACAAATGCCATGTGACCGGTAAATGCAAACAAAAGCATTTCCATTGCAGTTTTGCGAAATAGTCCTTTTTCGAGTTGCCTGAAAAAACACTTCATGAAAGTGTAAAAACCTTTTTGTGATGTATGGGACTTTTTGGGAAATTTACGCGTTTCCATTAGGCTCATTTTCAATTTGCAAGTTACTGTAAAATTTACAACAATCTCTTTAGAGTGCTCTACAAAATCTTTCATTTTTCATTCAGGTTTGATTGAAGCCGTTTTTTAAACTTCCCCTTCCGACATCCAACTCATCACACAAACTCAAGCTACGGACTTGTAGAACAAATACCTGTTGCTCCATTCTAGTCAGATATTTTTGTGACTTCAGTTCAAGTGTTGTTCAGTGACAAGACAAGTGGCTTCTTCTGGAACTATTTTCATTGGTCAATTTTGAAATGTAGTGACTTTAACTGTGACTGTGGCGCTCTGCAACCAAATGAAATAATATCTTGATTATAGCTAATAGCTTGGAGTATTGTTGGTCTGTTCTGTTTCACAGCCTATCTGTTACATCTACACCAGGCTCCAACCTCACTACCACACAGCGTTCACTCTCCCCTGAGTACTAACTAGCCACACCTGCCATCAGTACCTGTTTTCAATCAGCACCACCACATAAATACCACAGTCACCAGCACACTCATTGTCCGAGCTCGTTTGTCGTAAGTGGACACTCTCTTACACTATTCTGCTGTATTACTGACCCGTATCTCTTACCTGTGCTCCTCCAGAGCTCATCTTGAGTCTCCTGTTCCTCTCCTGGTCCCTTTGTCTCCTCCTCGCCGTCTCCTGGATTTGTGGTGGGTGGTGTTGGTCATCAGTGTGTGTGCTTCCCGTGGATCCCAGCCTTTAAGTAAAGGATAAAGACATTTCTGCGCATGTCAAATGGCCTGTGTTTATACTGTGGTCAGTCCACTCACCTGCTCAGAAGCTGTCCTCTTCGTCCTCCTCGCCCTTCGGTAAGCACTATTTTGCATATCAGTGAAAATATGCTTCCATGTACATTCCCAGTCACTGAGAACATGTCTGTGTGTGTGGCTGCTTTGATTACTTCTGGTTCCGCAGGAAACTTTATCGCAGGGCACTTGGCGAGACGCCTCGGTATCAGAACCGAGGTCACAGAAAAACGATATCTAGTACAGTCCATCACATGAAAGCCCTTATCCAACCATGCTATCCAACGCCGGGCTAGACCTGTCAAACTCCGCATAGGGATTTGCCATGGGGAGGGAATTTGGTTGCTGGTTTTGGAGGGCTCCACTATGGATTTGGTGTTAGGGCGTCCGTAGCTGGCGCAGCACAAGCCCATCCTCTCCTGGGGCACGGGAGAAATCATTAAGTGGAGTTCTACATGTTGGCCTAGTTGTTTCCTCTCACTTCCACTACGACCTCCAGCTTCACTTAAAGTATGTACTACCTCCATTGAAAGTCCGAATGAAAACTTATCTGTTGATATTCCTCTAGAATATAGTGCCTTCCAGGATGTTTTCTGCCCCAGGAGAGCTGCTCGCCTACCACTGCATCGCCCATGGCACTGCGCCATCGATCTGCTCCCGGATGCCCGATTGCCCAAAGGGCGGATATACTCACTGTCGATCTCTGAGACCAAGGTTATGGAGAATTACATCACGGAGGCCCTCGCACACGGCTACATCTGACCATCTACTTCCCCTGCTGCTTTGAGTTTCTTCTTCGTGGCGAAGAAGGACAGTGGGTTACGTCCATGCATAAATTATCGCGCTCTCAATAAAGTCACCATCCCTTTTAAGTATCCTTTGCCCCTGGTCCCAGCAGCCCTTGAAAAGTTAAGAGGTGCGAAGGTTTTCACGAAATTAGACCTTCGCAGTGTGTATAATCTGATAGGAATAAAAAAGGAGACGAGTGGAAGACTGCCTTTGTGACCCCTACTGGCCACTATGAATACTTAGTTATGCCGTATGGCCTTGC
>JAUMHQ010000291.1:52465-65506 GCA_032361165.1 Enteromius paludinosus | reverse complement strand
TATATCAGATGTTTTGCTCTGCTCTGAAAACATAACTGACGGTGTGTTCATCAGTTTTGTATAAAAGCATTAGAAAACGCAGTGCGTTAACGCCGATAACTGCCCACCACTAGTTATAATATATATATATATATATATATATTATATAAGTTATGTTTTTGCATATAAACTCTTAATTTGTAAGATAATAAATATAGAATACCTAACTAATCAAAATAAAAAAAAAAAGAATCAATAAAATACAATAAAAACTTTAACTGAAAAATAAGAACTAACACAAAACTGCTAAAATTATAGTAGCATTTCAATTCTACAAAAATAAGACTGACTTATGTGAAGCATTATTGATTACAAACTGCATTTAAGTGTGTAAAAGAGTCATGAAAGGATATATTCTCCAATTATAATCTGCAAGTATATTTAGTGCACAATCACTGCAATTAAGCAGACTTCATTTTCACTAGGTTCTGGATGGACAAAAATGTCATCATGTAGGATGCTTTTTGTCATTGACCCTAAGGGCTTCTTTGTGATTTTATTATACCTCCAAGCTCTGTTAACTCACCATGAGCTCTGATGTACATGTGTACTACCAGAAGCCCCAGGGAACTTCAAAAGCTGCAGACCAAATGGAAATGCCTGCATCTCTCCCGGCTCAAGTATGAGAGGATAATTGAATTGTCTTCTGAAGCTTGACCTATGACCCGGCCAGTTTTGTATGTAACCAGTGAGGGTGAAATTAATAATAGGAATCCATGGCAGCTCCCTGTGCCCAGCACCGGTTGAATCTGATGGCAGGGGAGCATTAAAGCTCTGCAGGTAATCCAGTCAAATGAGAAGCCTAGCCAGGGAAAACTTCTCAACAAAGACTATGAGCTCAACATCTTTAAATGATTTCTGAGAGTGACGCTAAGAATCCCGCAGCTGCTTGATGATAATTTGCCAAATATTTTACAGATAATGACTGGATATAACATGAACTGAGCTTAACAAACTCATACACAAAGTTTCGGTCCTTGACAAACTGCACGACAAACGATTGCAACGTTTATCTGTGCCCTTTGACCCCTTGTTGTCGCTGTGTGTTTTGAGAAGGTGAATACTCCAGGAGAATGTGGAAGGAGTAATCTGTCAGAAAGCCTTTTCTCTCTTTCCTTCTCCATCATAGACAGTTGGTAGCATGAAGACACAATCAGGGGGCAGCAGATGTCGGTGAGACCGCCTTTGTTTCCATTCTCTCCACACTGGACCACCTCATTGCAGTAGTCCATTGTCATTAATTTGCTGTTGGGGGATGTTCACACTCCTCCTCTTCTGCCGCTGACCATCATTTAGTAAAACACTGTAAACTCTCAGTCTAAATGTATCCATCTATCTCTGTTCCTTTCATCCTTATCAAATCTTTCCATGTTTTTCCCCTGCATTTTTTTGTGTGAGAAAAGGCAAGAGAAAAAGAGAGATGCATCTAAATCTGACTTTGTGGAAATCTGTGGAAATGTAGAAAAATGTGGAAATCTGTTGTATTAGGTTTATAATTCAGATTGAATCAATATTTAAACCTGAATATGTAAATGTAAATGGATATTTTAAGTCGAATATTTCGTTCGATTTTATTTAAAACCGGATGAATTAACCTGAAGTGGGACAATATTTCACTAAAGTCTGAATGGCAAAAAATCCGAAAAAATAAAAATCTGAATGTCTAAGCTAAAAAAAAAAACAAATTATGCAATGGCAATTATTTTCAAATCAGCACAAACCCTCACAAATTCCTTTATCGATTTTCAAAAAAAGTTGCAGGGAAAACCAAAACACTGAAATGATAACAATTTTCTTGCATGTAATTAATTTTAATATTCAGTTTGCAGACGATCCGACACACACTGACAGCAGTTACAGCTCATGATAAAGACTGTACAAATAGAAAAGAACGACAGGTAACAGAACAATCATTAATAACAATAACAATAATAATAATAATTTCGTCTTTGGTTTTATTAACTGGCTTCGGTTGTGCAGCTCATTATTACACGACGGATATTTGCTTTGAGCTAACTTTAAAAAGTAGGCCTACAAAAACACGGATTTCTCTAGACAAATACATTTTAATAAATAGCAGCAACATTTAATATAGAATTAAAGCGAAAATATTTTCTTAGGGGACAAGGAACTATTAAATAAAATACACAATACCAAACAACATTGACGCAAGTCAAACAAACGGAAACGGCGTTAAAGCATTAGTTCCAGGGTCTGTACTCGGAGGTGATGCTGGTCATCCCGGGAAAAGAGAAACCGTCTCCCAGCTGTTTCTGTGCATGTAAAGAATCTTTGGCGGGGAAGAGCGACTTTTCGTCTCCGGGAAGAGCAACAGTGCTGTCCAAAAGTGGTCGTTCTGAGGGGAGAGAGTTAGGTTTTATTAGATTAATATATAGCCTATTATATGTTAATAAATGGCTCGTATGAATCCAACAAATGCATAGGCTTTTCACGTCATTAAAACATAACCCCTAATCTCCCGTTCTGTTATAATCATGATCATTTTCAGTCCTTTCCAAATTTCCAAATGAAGTTTAATATGTCTTCGTACTTTTATGCGTCTTCATGTGATATTTCAGCTCTTGTGCTTCTTGGAAAGTGGTTCCACACACATCGCAGGAGAAGGGCTTGTCTTTGGAGTGGGTCCGTCGGACGTGGCTGTCGTGGGCCGCGTGAGAGGCGAACGCTTTCCCGCAGTGTTTGCACTTGAACGGCCGCTCGCCGGAGTGCTGGCGGATGTGAGTGCGGAGGATGCTGGAGGCCGTGAACGCCTGTGACAATCAAAATACACGCATTCACAATGTGCACACAATGCATACAATTTTAGAATTTAAATACGTACATCCTGATGACTTAAATTATGTGCTACTGTATTTTATTAGTATTTATATTAAAAATATTAATAATGTAGGCTATAAAATAACAACGTTTTTAGGTTTTTTTTTCAATGACTCCACAGCCTAACCATCATATAAGCATGTTTGCATATTTACATTTTTATAGCCATTATCAAGTGTTTATTCCGCTGACCCTATAAAGGGTCTATAGGTCGCTAGAAATAAAACTGTCTCTGGCAGTCCACAAACAGCACAGAAAGAGTGGCATGGCCATTGAAAGGCTCTTAACGCACGCGTAAGTAACCCTTTAAGAAAAGAAGGAGACGAGTTGCAACAAAGCCACAGACAAACTTTTGTCTCTTTGAGTGTCATAAATTAAAGCATAATCCTCACGCACAAAGCACTGGAGGTGCATCTGCCCTTAATTAGCATGTAAGTGTCTTCTAATAAGAGTGCGTCCAGCGCTAATAAGCGCTCAGATGTTAAATTAGTCAAATCCTCAAAGTAGTATTTTATTCGAATGCATCTGTTAAAAGCACCGAGCACTGCTTACCTTGTTACAGTAAACACATTTGTAAGGCCGCTCTCCTGAGTGCACGCGCATGTGTTTGTTCAGACTGGAGGACTGCGAGAAACTTTTGCCGCACACGGAGCACTAGGAGGGAAAAAAAACGGGATGCAAATTACATTCAAGGGTCAAGAAAATTATATTAAAATGGCAAAAATGTTTACCAAAACATTAACGCATCCAGGTCATTCCTCGAAAAGGATGCTTTTGTGTCTTTCATTATTATTCATTATGTGTAAAAAGCGACTCACAATAATGTAATGGCTTAGTGTTAAAATGACAATATAATTAAATTGTCTGTTTGTTTTCGATTTATCCGGACTGCTTTAGCAATAAATTATTTGACTGAATAAAGGAAATAAAAACAAAAATAATTTTAAAATGATTTAAAAGTACATTGTATAGAAAATACATTTAATAAAAAAAAAACCTAAATTCTATAAATTACAAAATCATAATCCGTGTGATCTTAATTTTTTTTTTTTTTACAAAATTCTAAGTTAAATATGGAACCCGTACAGATGCATATATAAACTCAAATCTATTCTTAGCAAAACAATACTAAACATGCTGAGTGTGAGAATATTAATACAATTGCAATGTTTGGATATTTGTTAGACATCGGTGAAGTGCGGCTTTTCTACACGGGAGCTGTTCTTTCAGCACCATGGATGTTCTTTCGTTAAAGTCTTCATTGAATCAGACCGAAGAAGATATTTACCTTATGTGGTCTGTGTTTTTCATGCACATGGAGAATGTGGATTCGAAGCCGGTCTCTTTTCTCGAAAGACCTGTTGCAGAGGTGGCAGGGGAACTTTCTGTCGCCCTGATCCACGCAGCGCGTGTATTTCAAGTGTTTGTCTCTGTAGTACTTGTAGGCAAACACTTTACCACAGCGATCACACTTAAAACCCTCTGCAGAATCTGAAACCAAGAAACACGGGGACGTGAGCATAAGGACACGTTATAAATCTTAAATATAAAAATAGTGATCTATAAAAAAAAAATATATATATATATAGGCTATATATAATTTGAAATACTGACACGTTATAATCTTAGATAGCAGAAGCTACAAATCTCTGCATTACGCACATACCTTCAGTTTGGAGCGGTTCAGCGTCATCAATAAAATCTTTGAGGGTCAGAGGAATACCCAGGAATTGCACATAGGAGTCTCCGTACCAGACCAGGAGTTCCTGGCCGGCTCGAATCTCTTTGCAGGCCTCATAGTAGATCTGGCCTTCACACTGGACCGCAATCAGGTTCTGCTCCTCGGGGAAGCGCGCGCACTTCACCAAGGACATCCAATTCCCTGGAGCGCCTCTCCCATCCACAAAGTGACTCAAGCGGCCGTTCTCAAAGATCTTAGCATAGGAAGAAAAAAAAAGGATCGTATCACTGATTAGCCATATGCATTATGTCACGGTATAATCAGGTGTTCCAGTAGACGTTTTATTCAAAATGTGCATTTAAATGATAATTCTATTAATTTAGCATTTGTCATTTACCTCCCACATGAGAGTGTTGTCATCATAGGTTTTGATCTCACTTGTGTTTACAAGTTTGCCTTGAAACGGTCCAAACCGGGTGCCTTTTGGAATTGTGCTTTTATCAGCAAATATTCCATAATGGGAAAGACTTCCACAATTAGTCTGGAGAATCGATAAACCTGAAAAATTGAAGACACACTCCATAAAATTGCCAGCTGTATACTTCAGACTAGAGATTCTCAAGAAAGAAAGAAAGAGGGGGAGAAAGAGAGAAATAAAGTTGGTTTACCTTCTGGAAGTTCAAATCCATCGGTATCAACAGGGAGAAGATGACGATCAGCTGATTAATTGAGAAAACATGAGTTAACATTTTTGAAAATTAAACATTAAAAACAAGAAGAATGTGGCATATAAATATAATTAATAGACATTGTAACAACGTAACATGAGTAGAATGTTTAAGTCACTTTATCAGTGTGTGAAGCATATAGATATAGCCAGTTTGTTCCGCACAATATAATTACATTGTTGCACTAAAATACCAATGATTATTATACCTGTACTGGGAGGAAATGATAATCCAGAGATGGCATGTCCAGCATTTTGCCCTTGTTTTTTGGAATATCCGTACAGGACAGTGAAGAGGTCTTCCTCTGTAAAACTGTAGGTACGCGTGTGTTCTGGGGACGGATCTGCGGCCTGCAGGCAGCTGAAACTGGCTTTAACCGGAGACGACGAAGCCGAAGAAGACTTTCCGCTGGACGGGCTGCTGAACTCGGACGGAGAGCCGGTGCTCTGCTCGTCATGTCTGGTATACGTGCTTTGTGACTGCTGCGTGTGCTGGAAATACGGCAGTCTGGACACGTTAATGATCTGTTCGTGGAACACCGCGGCCTGGTGGCTGTTGTGGCTGAAAAAAGACGGAGTCCCGGCGAAGTTAAACGGCATAATTGTCTGTGCGTCGGTCACCATGCGGCCCAGAGACTTGAGCGGATGGAAGATGCTGTGCGCGCCGGGCAAAGACGGGTAGACAGCCAGATTCCTGTCCCTCACTGCGGGGTGACTGGAGAGGGACACCGACATCGCCACAGCTGATGAAGGGGGATCCGAGAAGAACTTCAATTGCTTGTGCTCAGTTCTGTAGACTGTAAAATATTTTCAGCATTACAAAAATAACTTTATTTCCAACTAAAGGAATTACTTCTCTCGATTTTAGATTTCCTCCATTTGTAGCTTTTAAACTTGCCATTTGGCACAACTTTTATTTGACTTTTTAGACAACAATTTAACATTTTTTTCTTTAAATGTTTATTGCCCTATTTTGTCTCAATTGAAAAAGTAGCGCAGTGAAACATGCTCTCAATCTTAAAAACAAAGTTTCTTCAGTAGTTCTTGGCAAGTGTTCAGCGAATAGAGGAACCATTTTGATCTGGTTATTTTTTATCTTGCAATATGTTTATCTGTACTATCTATTTTTTTTTTATCTCTACCGAGCAAGTAAAATTGCGCAACACAAACAAAGCAAAAATGCGACTTTCTACAACAGTGTAAATGCTTAAAAAATGACCTACAAAAAAATTTTACTCGAGATTTCAAAAGCAAAAGTTTCCAGCATTGCTCTACTTTATCCAACCGGTCATTTTCTAATCAGATCACTAAGGGCAAATCGTGCCGCTAACAGAGACTAATGAGGGTCATGACACTACAATTTAAGAACAGAGGGTCAGCAAGAAAGGTCAACATTAATGAAGCCTTTCTAAACTCTTTTAAAAAGCATTAAAGGTGTCATGCTCCATATAATCCTGACCTCAGCTGGTTATTGCACATGAAGAGTGGGCTTAAATCCATAATGGTAAAGCAATATAAAACACAAATAGATTGCTGTCACCAACTACAAAAATATAAAGTGAAATTGTATACAAATGGCCTTACCACTTGTGCAAGTCCAGAGATCTTCCTCTTGTGTTTGGAGAACCTTTGACTCAGGAGCTATGGGCTGAGGTCTTGCGCGTGTGAGGCTTGAGACAGGTCTGAAGACATATGGTTGAGTGTAGGAAAGCTACTAGAGAGGGGATGCCTTTCCAGAGTCTGTGCTGTCATTGGTCAATCCCGGGTTCATCCTCTGGGAATTGCACTTTAACACGTCGTGGCAGCGCTGAGCCTCCTCTCACGAAGCTCTCTTTCATATGCAGCAGAGTCTCTAATGTGTTAACAACTGCAGGCGCACTGTTAACCGCTCCTAACCGGGCGACGGTGTGAACGGCACGAGTTCAGTTTAGACACTCTTTGTGAAAACGAAAGTTCTCGGCAGCAGTAGTTTAATAACTACGTGCATGACTTTCTTCACAGACGAAGCATCTGCTGAAGTACCACAGCACTTACCCACAGCCAGATGTGCTTTATTACGAAAAATGCAACCTAATTTGAATAAAATTGCTAAGATGTTGCAGGATTTAAAACATTTAGACCTGGTTTCACAGACAGGGCTTAGCCTAAAACAGGATTATGCCATAGTTCAATTACGACATTTAAACATGCCTCAGAAAAAAAAAGCATTACTGGGGCGCACTTAAACATAAAACAATAGCACTGACAAGTTTTAAAACCACTCAGTGCAAGCTTCTTTCACTTGAAACGGCTCAGATTTACATTTTAGTCTAGGACTAGGTTTAAGCCTTGTCTGTGAAACTGGGGGATAGACATTTTTACATTTTGAGCTAAACTTGATTTTACCAAGTGAAGACCCAGTTTGCAGTCCCTGTGAAGTTTTAGGCTCACAGTCGGTGTCATATTATTTCTTGTGATTTCAAGGATTGCTCATGCGCAGTGTTAGGTTTAGATGTACGGATACGGTCAAGACTAATCTTTTGCATTAGATCAACAAATAGGAACACATCTAATTCAGAAAAATCAGGACACGCAAAGAGGGTCTAATTGTTCTAAGAATTAAATAAACTTAATAATAAGGTTAGTTTACTACAAATGACAGCAACAAAATTTGTTATCATTGCACCAGCAATACTACTGGGCTACTAATAAACTTATATGCCTAATATACATTTTATTAATAAATTATTTACAAATTACAGATATTTAGGTTTTAAGGCAACTTTTGCTAACTTTCTTTTCCGTATAACAAAAACCAAACAACTTGGCACAAATATCCAGAGACATATTTAATAAAACATCTATAGCAGACAAATAACTATTTTCTGGCATGTTATTAAACAAAACACAGGTGTATTTATTTAAGCGCTTGTAGTATTATTAATTCAGCAGCCTACTAACCATTCCATAACAAGGTTTTCCACTTTTTTTTTTCAAAACCTTTTACAAACACACAAAAGAAACAGCCGGGTCTCTTAATAAAAATGCGAATATTACGCCGCGTAAAAACGAAAACTCGTGGTACTGTTTGGCGTATATGACACGCACGCGTTTGGCGTGCATATGATACGCAGTTTTCATTCAAATGCATCTACCCCATAACCCTCATCTTACCCAATGCGTAGCAAAGTCTATTTTTGCTTATTATATACTATATACGCACATTCATGAGATCGGGTAGAACATTTTCTCTGGAAAGTGAAAACATGAGCCGTGAGATGATTATAAATGTTGCAATAACAGAAATTCTTTATTTACAATTCAATTTGATTCAACATCAAATAGCATCAGCAAAGCCATATTAGTTGACAACTTGCATAACTGTATTTAAATTTCTCTCGGTATATCTAACTTTGCATAAAAGGCTCACACTAAGATTACACACATCGATGCGGATGAACAGAGATGTTTAAGTGACCACAACTGGGGGAGGGGGGAGAATACATCTCGGGAGCGCAACACTGTAAGCTTTCTCCAAAATATCCTTATAAATTACATATTGCTTCGATTTCTAATTGCATCATCTTCATTCTCACACATAACTCAAAGAGGGTAAAATCAAGACTGTACAAATAATAAAACCCACAACTGATCACAAACAAAACATGGAAAATGAGCAATATTGAGACTGAGGAGAGAGAGAGAGAGAGAGAGAGAGTGCAGGTGTGTGAGGGAATAGAGAGAGAGAAAGAGAGACAGGTATGTAGGTATCCAGCAATAGATGAGCAGTAATGAATTGGGTCGATCCTGTCAATGATTCACTATACAAATATAATACAGACAACTTTTGTAATATACAAGACAGTAAAACAGATCTAAGGCAATATGCTAAGTTTTAGCATTTCAAGGTTGTTGCATTTAGCTCTAAGAAATTGGCAGACTATACAAAAAGACATTTAAAGTCTCAGAAAAAAAACCCCAAAAGGTAAGGTAAAGACAATTTTTTAGGAAATTCAATAGCCGTTACAATTCCATTGATTCATTTCTTTATTTTAGGACAAATGGCTCTTTTTGCACTAGCACTGATAAAAAGACTAGAAAACTCTGCACCACCTTCACATCATGGCTTATGTTTATTTCAAAATCTTGACAATCTTTGGACTTTGCAGAGGGTAGTGGTACATGTGCGACCTCAAAACTGGCTATTCTCCAATATGATAGATGCGTCTGGATGTCAGTCCTCGTTCAAAAGGCATCCAACATTCAATAAAATTGTGATCAAAAAAGCTCGGAGTAAATGAGTGCGCGATTTATCCGACGAACGCTAGCACTGAAATCGATTACTGAATCAGGTTTTGAACCCGCGAGCGAATGCAGGATACAGAAGGTTTTGAATGGTGGGCAGAGTGACGTTTCACCCAAACAATGTGAAATCATATTCGTATTTACAGTGTCCAAAAGGAAAAGCTAAAGCTATACCAAAACACCAGGTATATTCGTACACAACCACGACACCTTCAGCGCGTAATGACAGAGCGGGTCGTCGCAAACCTCAGTTGCTGCTGGTACATACAGTATATACTTAATAAAAACATGTAGTAGCCTACTTTTTTTTTTGTATTTTAACACTCCAGCTTAAACACAGATGACATGGCGGTATTTTCAGCGAAAGCGAAAGGCTGACAATCTAACCCCGATACAAACGGCGCGCGGACATATGAGACGAAAGACAAAATGAAAGTGGTATGTGTAAGTCTATCGATTAATTCAGAGGCAAGGAAATTTGGCTTCGTCCTCAACTAGGCTAGAAAACACGAACACGAAGAGTTCACGTGCCTGTAGTGATCCGAATCTGAAAACACTGATCCGGATTTTCAAGACGGCGAACGTTTATGTGTGAACGTAGAAATAGCCACGCAAAACATAAATGCTGTTTGTTTTTTTCATTTCTTCATTTTATTTATTTCTTTTTTGGCTACACCAGAACTTAAACCTGCTTTTCACGGAGGAACAAGTAGCTTTTGGACATCTCGTTGTTGTTTTTCTCAAAATAGAAACCACGATTAAAAAAAAACTGTCTTTAATACTGAGTTTAAACCGGGGAGCAAAAACGCGTCTCCTGAAAAGTCCTGTACAAAATTTACAAAACAAAAAAAAAAAAAACCTCAAGTAATATTTATTGCTTGTTGTCTTTTCTTACACACACCGGATTCTGCTTGTACCTATAGCGTCTGGCATGAAGCACGTCACTCCACACAACAAAGAAAGCACGCTTCAGTGTTGAGTTTATGGCTGTGTTGGGTTCCTCCGGTGGGGCTCCCGGCTAAAGGCTTAGAAGCAAGCGAGTATCTGTACACTGTACACACAGCACCCTCCCAGACCCCCACCCAGGAAAGAAGGACCACCTCACCCCAGCACCCCTTTCTTAGTACCATAGGAATCAGCACATCCTCATCTTCCCGCCAAAACGAACACGCTCGTCGTGAGAAACTCCGTTTCAGAAACAGTTAAGACCGGACTTTGAAGGGAGGAAGGGCAAATACATTAAAAAACAAAATCCAAAAATAAATATAATACGAAACAGATTCCCCCTCCCCATTATTGGTATTTACAATCTACCAGCATTTCATTTTACTAACCACAAAAAAAATCACGTTCTCTCTGAAACTACTGGACCAAGAAAAACAAAATCCATAGGTATGTTCAACGTTTTTCTTATTCTGAGGCAATTCATATGCACTCCAAGTGATTTTGCTCTTTCTAACCGATGCTTTATAAAGAAATCTACAATGTTATTTAAAAAAAAGAAACTATACATTAGAATAAAACTTAATTTAATACACAATAAACCTCTTGACTAAATTAAGTCTAGTTTTACAAACCGTCATCTGAATTCTCATAATCTATATGTAGATGCCATTTCAACATCATTCTATCTTTATTTGCACTCTGAAAAAAAAAACAAAAAAACAAAAAAAAAAGGCAAAATGGCTGAATTTTGAGCGTCGGTTTCAAATGCAGTCTTCTTGCCTGTTTTGGAACGTCAGATCGGAGGAAAGGAGTCAGAAAGAAAGATGGTTGGGCAAAAAGAGCGTCTTCTCAAGAAGAGCCTGAAGTCCAGGGGAAGAAAGACAGGGAAAAAGAGAGGGAGGAATACATTCATGGGAGACAAGGATTCCGATGCCACTGTCACAGAGTCTTTTCTGGGGAGACCTAAGTCACACTACGGTGAATGCAACGGAGCAGACTGACGGAAAGGGCTTGCAGTGTAAGTACGAGACAGAAGGCCGTGCTTGACTGAAGGAGGGGGGGTTTCTAGGTCCAGAAGATCAAAGTGTCAGTGTGTGTGTGTGTGTGTGTGTGTGAGAGAGAAAGAAAGAGAGAGAGACAGAGTGAGTGAGGGAGAGTGTCCATCCCCTCTGAGCTCCAGTACCCCTGATGCATCCTCTAGAGATGTCCAGTAGGGGGCAGTAGACAGGCTCTCTAAAGACCCGTACAGCCCCGATAGCAGCTTAAATAGCACAGCATCACTCCAAACTCTCCGTGATCATGCTGCGGCTGAAAATCACTCATGAAACATCTTCATTAAACTCGGTTTACTGCATTGGGATGTCGTCTGCCCCGGGTCAACAATACTTCTGCTGTGGGGAAAGAGAAAAAGAAATCAGGCCCTGGACTCAAAACCATAGAAGCATATTTTCCACAGAAATTATGTATGAGGCCGTTCCCGTTGTGGTAATGTATATTACTTCAAAATAATGAAGCTGTAAATAACTAAGGTATAGTACTCTAGAAATGTCCACTGTGTGGTTAAAAATACACGAGAACAAATATATTACTTTGCATTAGGGTGGTAGTATTTTGTCTATTCTGGCAGCTTTGACTGGGTGGACCATGAGCCGTGAAATATCTCGACAGGTAAAGTACTTTTTAAAAGCTCTCGTAACCCAGTTTCACGTACCCCTCACTGAAATGTGTTGTAATGCCAAACTTTGTGTTGTCATGAAAAGATAATTACAGCTAAGACACAGAGAGTAATAATTCATTAAACCTCCACTAATGGCAAAAACGCTAAATTATGAAAAGACTAGCGACTATACACACATCTTGGGAATAAATCAGCCGACTGAGATTTCAACGACCTATGGACTTATAAAAACACGAAGTGCACATGATCAAACTGATGCAACTTGGTTAAATATTCATACTATTTAATGAAGCTTAAAAGCTGCAGCGGACTGTGTAAAGCATACAAATCTTTACTGTGTGACTGGCGAGAGTGCATCACTTAAGGAAATATATTACAGAACTAAGTTTTAGGAAGAAGTTTCTAATGTTCACTAAGCCTGCAAACAGCAATTTAAAATAACTGTTGTCTATTTTAATATATTTTAAATCTAAGGTTTCATTATTTACCCTATAGAAATCATTCTAATATGATGATTTGGTGCTTAAGAAACGGTTTTGATATTTTTGTGGAAATGTGATATATTTCTATTTCAGAATGTGCTGAACAGAAAGTTCAAAAGTATAGCACTGACTAAAATAGAAATAATTTGGAACATTCTAAATCTCTTTATAGACTTTTATCAATGCAATGCACGTACTGAATAAAAATGAGTGCTGTCAAGCGATTAATCGCGATTAATCGCATCCAAAATAAAAGTTTTTTTTTTTTACATAATATATGTGTTTATGCGGTGTTTATTTATTATGTTTATATTAAAACACACACGTACAGTATACATTTTGAAAGTATTTACATGTAAATGCATTT
>JAUMHQ010000291.1:0-25398 GCA_032361165.1 Enteromius paludinosus | reverse complement strand
GTTGAGACATGGAGACTGGACAGAGTAACAGTGAAAGAGTGGGTTTTTTCAGGCTTGAAAGAGGGCCAAGAGTCAGAAGGGCAGTTTCCTGAGACCAATAGCTTCCTGTGGGCAGCTCATACCTGAGATGAACTCTAAAGCCATGCTAAAAAACTGAAAGAGAGAACACAAAGATATTGGCAGTGTCAGTGTGAGGGTTGGCGGGGAGTAAGGTGCTTTTCCTTAATGCCTGGCTCACATTTTTACCCATGCTTCCCCTCTACCTTCTGGATCAGGTGCTATTCTACCCATAGTCAATGAAACTATTAGATGATTTAAACAATGTATAGGCATTTCCCTTTTGGCCCAGATTAAGAGTGTCCTATGGAAATACTGATATTAATCTTGGGCTATATTCTGTTTGCATATTTGCAAACTAATGTTTCCCAGACACTTTCCTATGGAACAATAAACTTATACAAACAGCTTGTGTAGTGTAGTATAGCATGGTTTAAACTAACAAAAATACTAAATTAAACTATATATGTATAGTGTAATGTTATAGTGTTTTTGTATGTTTAAAGTATACTATTTTATGTTTTAAATACTATATTATACTATACTATAACAATAAACTATATATACATATAAACATAAAGTACATATTTTGAAAGTATTTACATGTGTATATATATATATATATACTCATATAATTTATGTTACATGAAATATATATTTAATATATTATATATATACCATTAAAACGCACACACACATACACACATATACTATGTAAATATTATTGTGACTAATTTAATTGTGATTAATCGCAAAAGTACCAATATATATATATATATATATATATATATATATATATATGTATATATTGAATTATAATACTTTTTTCTAGTACTTTTTATATAATTTTAACTGTATAATTATTAGTATCCTATAATTGATAAACAAAATGTAACTTAATAGTTTAAAAATAACTACAGGTGAACAGTTAAATTATTTTATAAAATCAGTAATATGAAAAGATATAACAATAAATATTTGCTATATTTATATTAATGTATTATTATATATTATTGTATTATAATTATTTAGTAAGAAATAGGATCCACTGTCTTTTATAATTATTTTATTGAACTACTTTCCATATTAAAATGAATTATTATAATTAAAATACATTTAAATAAAGGTTTACAGCTATAGAAGACAAAATGCAATAGATGCCTTATAGATAGATGCCAATAGATGCCTTGAATTATATCACGTGTATCTAAGAATTCAATTGTTAAATTTAGCTTAAACTGTACATTTAAAAAAAATTTATGTGAATGTTCTTGTGTATTGATAATTATATAGTATATTATTAGGTATATGGTATGTTTTCTGTGTGAATTGGCCATTTTATTATAATGGCAGACAACAATATTTCTGCCATAAGCACATGTCAGTAGTTTTCAGGGCCCTTTCCATTGTGCCATATGTCATCTCAGACTGCTGCTTAGGAATTAATGCTATTAATGGCACGTAGGCCTCCTCAGAACCCTTCTACTGGATAATTGATCACATAATGACACATGAAGTGGTTCAGGTTTTAGGCTTGGATGGCGTCACTTGGCAATATCCAAATGGGGAGCTTTCCTGAACCAGAACTTGCCTCTAGAGTACTTAAATAATTGAGCTGGAACTGTCACCTGCATTTCTAATCATGAATCATTTCTTAGGTTTGCGCTGCATTTATTACTATCGTGGGATCCCAGGAGAAGCGTGTACAAAATGTACGCCTCCTGAAAGCTCTAGAATCTGTTCGTGTGACTATCGACATTAGTACTAATGGAAAGTCCAGCGAGACAAAAAGAGAGATGTCAAACATTCACGATAATAATTCTGGAAGTGGAGAAACAAACAGAGTAGGGCAGTAATTATAGCAAGAGCGCTCTGAAGAAACCAGTCCAGTAAATGAGAAAAGTAATAAGCATTCTTTGCTGGCATGGCTGTGTTTATAGGAAAGCAACTCGTGCATGTAAAGAGAGAGGAATGGAAGTTTTTGTGGAACAAGCCATTTAACGGCCCCCTTTCTTCCCTCTTTGAAAATCTTTTCACATGGCGTTCGCTCATCGCCAGGCAACTTGACATCCTGACCTCTAACATTTAATTTATTGATCTTCATTTTATTTGAATGTGAAGAGCCTTTTGCTCTCTTAAATTAATCCAGGTTAATTTGGCCAGGCCTCCATCCCACCCAGTATGAATGGCCCCTCTGTTGGCCTGGGCTGTGGTTGGCCACCCAGTTTTATGAGAATCTGCAGTGAATTAGAAAATCTGTCAATGCGGGAGGAGCGGCCGGCCGCGGATATGCCGTGTCATTCCACCTGTAAAAGAAAATGCTCTTTGTCCATTATCTCCCAGGCTTACCTGACATGAGTTAACCTAGAGGTCAATAACATCTGTGGAGCGTTGCGGGAATCGCTGGGCTGGAGAGAGAGGAGGTAAGAGAGAGCTTTGTTAGGGGCTGCATGCATGGATTCCACCCTGCCCACTAACTCTGGTCTGTTGGATGCACAAGTGCCTCGGAGAAATTTCCCTGTCTCGCGGAGTGCCGACTTATTTAAATGGCAGAAAAGGGCGTTCAGGCATCGAATGCCATGATGGAAAGACTGTGGAAAGAAAGTTTTATTTATGTGTTATGCATACATTTTATGTTTATGAAAATATGTATTTATAGAAATGCTAATATATGGTTCAGTGATGCGATGAAAAAAAAAAAAAAAAAAAAAAAAAAAAAAAAAATATATATATATATACAGAGAGAGAGAGAGATGCGATTCATAGAAACAATAATATGAATAATATGAAAATTACTCTTCTGACAATGTATTTTTTTTCAATTTAAAGTAATACATGAATGTATATTATTGTCAGGCATCAAATAAAAAAAGAAGGAAAAGCCTCATTAAAATCATTATATATATATATATATATATATATATATATATATAACTTATGTCTATCTGTCTATTTATATATAATTCTTAGTTTGTACATTTATTTTCATTTAATGAATTTATTTGAATTTAGTATTTTAAAATGTGAAATATTACAATTATTTAAATAATCATAATAAATAATTGTTTTCATTATTTTAAATTTATTACATTTGTAGTGTTTAGAATTAAGGTATTATTATACTAATAAAATATAATAATATAATAAAACCTCTCTCTCTCTCTTTATATATTATTATTATTATTATATACTGTTATTAACATTAAATTACTTCATAAATATATTTTATAAATGCATTTATTTCTTATTAATAATTATTTAAACAATCACAATAAATAATTAATAATAAATATGAATTATTACAATTATTTTGCATTCATTAAATAATTTAAATGAATTGCTATAATTATTTAATAGTTACAGACGTAGTAAAAATACACAAACATTTAATATCATATATAAAAATGTAAAAATAAATAAATAAATGTAAACGTTGAACGACACCAACATGAATACAAGGGGGACATTTAAGAATTTGTAAGAATTCTTGGCAATTGTATTTTAAAGCATTATTTTTAAATGTCAGCTGTATCTATAGTCCCTGATGCCAATAGTGGAATGCCAGTCACAGAGGGGTTATGGGAACGTTAGCAGGAAGTGTGCGTGTGTTCCTCTTTCGCTGGAGCAGCTGTCCAGTGCTGGTCAGATGGCCCGGGGACGTCTGTGATTATGAGCTGGTAATTGAAGGACTGGCATAGTGTTGCTCTTCCTCTCTGCTTTCTTTCAAAAGTAATTACTCTCTTCCAGAGTTTGGCTTTATAGTAAAACATGTTCTTATTTAATGATAAGTGCCTCTGAAATTTGTCCATACACATCGACCGCCTCCCCATAATTATAGAAATAATTTACAAATTGCTGGAAAGTATTTACTTAGGACTTGTTCCAAGACAATAATATCACTGTCAGTCAGGAACTCAACACTTTAATGACTGAAAAAGGAAAGTATTTTGTTTGTGGTCGACAATAATACTTGCAGCGTTACGTCAAAGTACAGAGACTCATATAATAAATGTTTCTAGTCAAACAAGTGAGTAACTCTTTAGCTTTAATGATTGTGACATTGCTGGTGTTGTCCGCAGTCTTCATTGGCCCCATTAAGAACATAAACAAATGAAGGAACAAAACAAAGAACACATTGTGGGATTTTCAGAGTTTTTTTACGTGCCTATACGAGTCCAGACTGATTTTTGCATAGTAATAGACGGCCATGTAAATGTTCTTTCACGGACAACAGAAAGACTCACAGGTGCCCAGTTCACGTGCATAGGGAAAATACATGCATTCGTGTTTGTTTTGCGCGTCTGTGTCTAAGTTTATCACCCCTTGTCCATTTTTAATGCTCAAATATTCCATTTTTATTTCGTTTTTAATGCTTTCCCTATTTCAAACAAGTCATACCATATGACAAGCGAGAAAGGTGAAAGGATTTGCCTAATTTGAGTGGATATTTCCGAACCATCCAAGCGTTTTTCAACAATCCCAATCAGCCAAGACGGACAGCTTTGCATTCATTCGGCTATACGCAGAGTATCCGTAAACAAAAACTCGGCCGTAATTACCCAGCTCTCAGATCAGATGAAGTAAGCCAGCAAACAATAGCAAAGACAAATGTCTTGAATAAAAGAGGAAAACATGTCGTTCTCGTTTAACCCAGACGTGCACCGCAGAAACAATGCTAATCAAGTAGCGCTCCGTTCTCCGCCACAAACCCTCGCTCCTTTTCTTGGAAAACTATGCTGTCGCTACATTCATTAACTGCCTCAGGAGGGAAGGAAAGCAGGAGAAAGCGTGTTTGCCAAGAGGATCACCTGTTCTTCAACCGAAATAGGACACAACTTGAGATTCAATTTTAGCAGCCTGAGGGATTGGGAGTGTGTGTGTGTGTGTGTGTGTGTGTGTGTGTTTGTGTTAGTAAGTGCAGGCACATACAGTAACAACTCGTACTGAGTGACAGTCACAAGCTGCCCCATAACGCGTTGCTCCTGGCCCTGTTTCTTCGTACCTGCTTTGGGGTGCTGGGCCTAATTATAGTGGACCACAGAAATTTCCACGACTTTTATAACAAGACTTCCTGCTCTGATTATAGGTCAGGTCAGCTGTCAATCAGTTCAGTCCGCCTGAGTGGAAGACCCCCTTTTGTGATTACAGGGACTATCCAGAGTCCAGAGAAAAAGTTGTCTTTAAATTGTTTATTGCATTAAAATAAATGTTTATTTATTTATTTATTTATTATTTTAATGAAATTAATACATCTCCTCGGTTCAGGACATCTGGACTTTTTTTTTTTTTTTTTTATAAAAAGACATGAATTAACACACAAAACTGATTTTTAAAATCATAAATAATTTTTTTAATTTTTACTTTTTTTTTTTTTTTTTTTTTTTACCAAACTGTATAAAGATGATTCTCGACTATGTCATAAAATAATGGTTTGATATACTGTGTAAAATTGTCATAAATAGGTTTTCTCATTATGTATCTATAAACTAAAACCTAATTAGCATATTAATGTGTTTTGGGGGCAACATAGAATGAAAACGTGGGTAATAATTTACAAGATTTTCATAATAATATTTATTGTTTCATAAAATATTGAAATATAATTTCTTTCCCTATATGAGGACATGTATAAAATCAATGTCCTGTTTTATAAAAGAAAGTCATATTTAGATTTTTTTCCTGAGATGTTGATTTATAACATGCAATTTAAAAATCAGACCGATTCATATGACATTTAAAACATTATCATATTTCCATAAACGTGTCACTAAATTAATGTCAGCCATTTCTGAAGATCAATGAGAAGGGTTGGTTATGGTGAAACATCCGATCATTTGGTATCTATAAAAATCCTTAAATATGCTCTGTACTGGACATCTAGACTTAAAACTGTGGCATATACAGTCTCAGTGAAAATTAATTAAAATATAAAGTCCTCATATGAGGCTGCGGGGTAAAACGCATAAACTGTTCCCTTTTTCTGAGCAAACGGAATAATTGAACAGTATGAGTATCAGTTTTTGCATAGTATATTGTCATTTAAATGCAGTGAAGTAAAATAAATATTTGTGTTTGTCCCTTTTGTAAATGCAGATCTTTGAAAATAATATCAGCCGGCCGAGAGCTCACGGTAACGCTGTAAAATCCGAAATGACAGAAGGGAAGATGGCTGCTTTCAGAATGCATACATTCTTCAACCTGTGAATCATAGCAGATGGCAGACTCTCTCACCATATGGAAAACATATCCCCTGCTTTCTTCACCCCTTACAGACCTAATCGGTTCTGAAGTCCTGGAGTAATGCAGTTCTCAATTAGGCCCACTCTCATTAAGGAATATTGCCATTACATGAATCAATTTCTCATGGTTGTTTCTTAGGCATCGCTGCTGTCAGGCTGCAGTGAGTGGTGGAGTTGGGCTGGAGAGAGAGAGAGTCATGTGTAACTCGAGTACAAACAGGGTAGAGGAAGAGCGAAAATGCAGATTACAGAACCGCACATGATTACAGAGACTGGCAATATTGGAAATGCCATAAAAAACAAGGGCGAAATAAGATAAACCTGCTTAATGTTTTCTTTTTGTTCATCAAAAGCGAATTATGCTCCTTTTTTGTAGTGTGCTTGGGGGAAATATATCTGTACCTCTTCAAGTATGGTTCGATGGGAACTGTACAGAGATCTTAAATGTATACAACAAATATTTAATATATAATTTGATAGAAAAATCTGCCACTCATTTAAGTTATTGAATAAATGACTTAAGTAATTTGAATATTATTATTAACATAGCAAATATATAAAAATAAATACTTTCCATTGAAAATATATCAATATATAGTTTTGAATTGGACTGACTGCATTATTTGTAATTAGGCATAACAGCAAAATATCTGGATTTTCTCTGAAGAAAAATTAGTATGTTTTAAATGCACTTTATATTTAGGCACAACTTCAGGATATTTAGTCAATTCTATAGCTTCTCCCAAACAATGCACCCGCCCCTCAAACACTAGCAGTCAGCCACAAGTATGTCTAATGGCTTCCTTATCTAACGCCACATTGTGTTGAAAGGTCACAGTCAGCCTCATAAACACCGAGGCCTTGTTGAGGTCCCAGCTGCCTGACGCCTGGAGCTGCTCTGACACCGATAGCACAGAGGTTACTCCTCAGGTGGGTGACACGACACTTCACTGTCACCTTTACTTTGTTCCACGGTGCATCTCCACCTTTCACCTGGGGGCTCTTTCCCAGAGCTAGCCTTTTCACAGCGCGCTTCAACACAAAGCGACCCATGCCCTCCAGACGCCCATACACCCCTCGTCATTGTTACAGGCCAATCCTTGCGCTCCCGTACAGGTGACACGCTGATCGATTGCGAATATCTAGGAGAGTCTGCGATTATGTGCAGAAGTGTACGGCCCGGAGGACAAACGGATGATAAAGGACAGCGAGCGATGGCATTGTGTGGCAGTGCGTTCGCGTGACAATGCTCACAAAGCAGACATTTGGGATTACGTTTCCAAGCGATGGGAGTGTGGGATAATTACAAACAGATCGGCCATTTTGATTGTATTAGTAAATGTTGCACTTGAACTATAGTCAACATGTGACGACCTTATGAAATCAAGGGAAAATGTCATCACAAGTCATCTTATTATTATTACTGTCATTCTGTTTGAATAGTTAAGAACAGAGGAATGATGAAAAAGCGGCCGCTTCACAAAGGACGCAATCATGATTCTGATTAAAATGTTGGAAGGGTGAAATATTGGTCTTTAAAATCAAGACTCCCTCCAGAAGTTGCTTAATCTTAGGCTCTTTGGACACTAATTGGACTATATCTATTTTTTTTTTTTTAAGCAACATGAGATGAAACATCATGCTTTCGCTCATCTCTTTACGCAATAATGCTCATAGAGTGGATATCGCTTGGAGGCCTGGATTGCTGGATAAGCCCATTCTTTTTGGCCTGCATTTTGGTGTCTCATTGATGCATTTCCATAGATAAAACGACTTATCCATAACTGGCTCAGGCGAGGTCGGCGATGACATTCGGCCTCTGAAGTCCAATCACTTAAAGTCCTGTAAACACTGACATGCTTTTATGTAAGCATAAACTACACAGTGGGTACCATCTAATAGTGCATATCAATTGCTATTGGAAAAATGAGGGAGATTACGATTTAGTCTCTAACGGGCCAAATAAACAGGATCAGGATGATTAGGACCAGATGTGTGAGTTAGAAAAAGAAAAAGTTCTAGAAAAAGACATCAGCATGCTAATGTACCTGCACCTTTACTTCACAGTTATTAAAATGGAAAAGTAATTACGATTAATCGCAATTAATCGCATTCCAAAATAAAATATTTGTTTGTTATTTTTTATTATATTTTTGCTGCATATATTTACTGTGTATAAATAAATAAATACATGCAGTATATATTTTGAAAATATTTATACATTAGATATTCATATTCTTATATGTTATGTTTGATATATAAATATATTTTTATTAAATATATACATGCATGTGTTTGTATTTATATATACACAATATAAACACACATTATGTAAACAAAAACTTTTATTTTGGATGTGATTAGTTGTGATTAATCGTTCGACAGCACTAATAAAACCTAAACAATATATAGGATTTACTTTAATAATTTTAACTTTTTTTTTTTTTACATTTTTTACTAATTTTACAAATAATTGCAAATAAACGCATTGGAAAACTTAGAAAGAAAAAGAAACACACTGAATTAAATATGAAATTTAAAAAAAAGATTTTTTGTTTTTGCTTATTCAGTAAAAGTAAAAAGTAAATTCGGTCCAAAACAACAATATTGGATCCAAAAAAATAGACAGACAAAAAAATTTTACAGAACAAACAAAAAAACAAAATATCACCTACAGAAAGTCCAGCTTGAAATTGGAATCTTTTACAATTTGTACATATTTGTGGCTAATATTTTCACATTTGTACGACTTTAGTTGTAGAAATTCATCAATTTTTTGTTAAATCACACATACTTTACGAGTTTGTATGAATTTGTTGGAATGACCTCCATCTAACCTACGTGTCACTGAGGTCTAGACGAATTGAGTGAGGTCATACGAATTCGTACAAATTAGCAACCTCGTAAAATGTATCCAAATTTGTCGTGGGACAGCGCTGAAAGTCCTAATTAATAAGAGAATTCGCTTTCTTTTTTAAGTGGACTATCCCTTTAAGAACTTATTGTGTCTAATAGCTTTTTAAAGGATGTGTTTATGCAAAGGCAGAGGGGCATGTGAACCATTTGTGTTTCTGGATGTCTTGTGGTTAATCCTCCCTCGCTCATCGCTGATCAGATCCGACAGCGTTCGAGTTACTTGCAAAACGACGTTTGCAATTGGTACAACGGTTGAAAATTTGGACCCAGGCAAGTAAATGCACTGCAACAATGTGTTATCCATTACAAAGTTATGTAAGACAGTCCAAAACGCATCGATATACAAGAACAAACCAGGCTACAGTGCTGTGGGGAATCTCTCTGAACCAATAGATGACAATCTCATTTGTGTTTTTGTAAATCAGTCTCATCCACAGAAAAATGGAACAAGAGCGATGGCATGAACATGGAAATGTGTTGAGTGAGCAAACAGACAGTGTTGTTTTAAGCTATTTAAATGTTGTGCGCAACGCCAAACAAACTTGACTGGGTTTTGCTGCTTCATTAGGAGGGTTTGTGGGGCGGATGATGCAAAGACACACACGCAAACGTGCACACGCGCTAATGTGAGCACATGCTAGCTCTGTAACCTCACTCTACTGACAGTTACTCTCAACAGTCACTAAACAATACAGGGCGGCACAGGAAATCAGAAGAGGGTCTATTCAAGAAAAATGTGTTTGTGTGTGTATTTGGGTCTAAGTAATGGGAGAGTATGCGCCTTATTATTTATCTTAAGAACATGATGTCATTAGACTTTCCTCCCATTAATACAGTCATAATGGGATGATGGGAATGTTTTTTAGCAGCATGGTATTCGTCAAAAGTATTTTAAGTATTTTAAGTATTTTATTTTAGCAAAACAATGTTAAACTGCAAAAATGTTCAACATTGATGATAATAATAAAGAAATAATAATTTTTAAGGACAAATCAACATATGTGACCCAAGAGCACAAAAGCAGCACGGACATATTTACAGCAATAGCCAAGAATACATTCCATGAGCCAAAATGATTGATTTTTCTTTGATGCCAAAAATCATTAGGGTAGTATGTAAAGATCATGTTCCAGAGATGTTTAGCAAATTTCCTATACCCTAAATTTATCAAATCTTTTGATCAGTAATATACATTGCTAAGTACCTAATTTAGACATCTTTAAAAGTGTTTTTTGCACTTTCAGATTCCAGATTTTTTATGTAGTTGTATCTCAGCCAAATATTGTCATATCCTAACCAAACCATACATCAATTGAAAGCTTATTTATTCAGCTTTCAAGCTGTCACTTATGAATGGTTTTGTGGTCCAGTGTCATTTCTGCATGGCAAATCATGTGACACTGATGAAAAATATAAAATATTATCAAAATTATTAAAATTGAAAAACATATAAAATAGTGTAAAACTTCAAAATCATTAAATGAGAGTAAGAACCAAAAAAAAAACCCATCAGCGGTTGTATAGAGATCTGAACTATGAATTAAGGTAGACGTGTAAATGCATCTGCACATGGAGCCATTTATACCATTAGAGACCTGCTGGCTGCTGGATGAGTGTGTGTGTGTGTATGTGTGAGAGAGAAAGATGCAGTCTGTCTTTTATCAGTCTCCATTAGAGAGGACAGCAGCCTGGCCTCTGATGGCTCATTTGTGTTTGCCACATTAATCTCTGTGAGTAAGCAGCAGCAGCAGGTGGGAATTTGTGCTCACGCTAATCACATGACAACAGAGTCCCTGCACCTGGACGTGACTGTGACACCTGGGGCTCTTCCTCCGGGGTTGCTCTTTCTTTCTCTCTCTCTACCTATTTATATTAGCTGTGTCTAAAAAGCTCAGGCAGCTGCCTGGTTACCTTGATACACTTTCAAGCAATGACTTCAGAGGCAGTGTTTGCATAAGATGTAAAAAAAGGATTTGAAATTGTTAATATAACAAAGATTATTGGAACATGTTTTACAAGAAAATACTATTACTTGCAATCTTTCGCCTTTAAAATCTAATTATTTATTTAATCCGATCTCACGGCAATTCGCACATATTTTACAAAGTGACTAATTAGAATGAAGACAGTCATACAAATTCATATGATTTTTGCCAAATTGTATGTATTTTACTATTTACACAATTTTGGATGCATTACCTTCACCTAACCCCGCCCCTAAACCTGCCATTCACTGGGGTTTAGACGAGTAGTACAAAATCGTATAAGTTTGTACGAATTTGTTCGAATTAGCCACCTCATAAAAAGTTTGTACGAGCTGGTCATGAGATGGCGTTGTTTAATTCAGTGTTATTTCAGTGCCATTACTTTTCATAATGAGTTTTACTAAAAAGATAATAATACAAATTTAACTCCTGAAACTCTATGGAAACTATATGATACTTTCTATGGAAGCTTATTTCTATTGTGGATAAAAATAAAAACTTACATAAATAAAAGGTGATTGCAGCTTTATCTCTCACAATTCTGACTTTTTTCACTCAAGTTTATGTCACACAATTCTTAGAAAAAGTCAGAACTGTGAGATAAAAAAGTTTAAAAAGGCAAGACATTCAGTGCAATAAACATTTTAATTTCAGTGAATGGTTGTTGATTCATCTGTTCCTGACATCATTTTTATTGTTATATATTTTTTTATGTTCAAGTGAAATTACATTTTTATTCAGCCCATCTGCTACTTTAATGCATTGATTTGCAAAAATAAAATACATAATTTCCTTTTGACAGCCCCCTGTTCAATTACACATATAGAGAGTCCACATAAACCAACGTGCGTGTGTGTTTGTGATGTGGAATCAGTGGACTGTAGGCATATAAATTATTGCAACGTTTTACAAGTGATACACTGCTTTAGTAACCCAAGTCACCAATATTCAAAAATATGCAACTGCTTGTCTAGGATATCAGAGAGCAATCTGTAACAATGCGCCTTTTGATTGAGGAGAATCCACTTCTTAGACAGTAAAAATATAAGGACGACATTATTGTCCTGAAGGGCATCAACAATTCATCTCTCCAGGAGCCTTTAAACCCAGACAAGAGTCTGGGATCAGATTTAGACCGTCTATTCTCCATGGTAATCATTACTCTCGGGTCAACTTGTGATCTCGGGCCAATATCTGATGGTTTTTCAAAAAGGAGACGTAAAGCTCTCTAAAGTCCACAGGCTCTCTGGCGGTGCTCGTCTGGCAGACGATGGAGATGATTTGGGATGGAGCTGTTAGAGAGTGACACTGGCCTGAAATCAGTCGGAACTGACCCAGCGGGACTGTAGGACGCCACACGCCACCAACGCACAGGGTGAACGCCATTGAGCCCTGATCATTTGCCTAATTATTTGGGGTTCAGATGTCAATCCAAGTAAGGTCACCCATTCCACTATACTGCCCGGATGTGGTGGTGCGATGGGCCTGAGGAAAACACAAGGAAGAGAATAAGAAAAATAGAGCGAGAGACGTACTATGGTATTTATTTTCGACTAGAGGTGATGTTGGCCCAAAGCGAGGCTACCTAATCAGTAGTGGCAGTTCTCGGAGTTGCGTTCCCCAGAGGTCCAGGCTGGTGGAGGAGCTGTCATCTTAGTAATGATTTCTTTATTTTGCAGGAAAAGCTTCTCGCCAGGGGAAAAGCGCCACTTCCGGCCCGGAGGGAAACCTAAGCCGCCCCAGACCGACTGCTCCAGTCCGTGTCTCAAGCTCCATCTTAAGGGACCGTGGCAGCACTTTCATCTGGCCTCTCTCCCCTCTTAGCCATCAATATCACCTCTCTTTCTGCAGCCATCCAGACCCCCAGAGACTACTCTTTACTTTCCACCAAAGAAAAAAAAACTAATATTTTGATTCCGTTCTTAAACGGGACAGGGTCCATTTGTTATTTTTTGGGAACACTTGCATATAATATAGCATATCTTGCCTGAAGATACTGATCTTGTAAGCTGCGGACGTGTGCCAAAACATCTGTGTTTTTCGAACTATGCAACACCTTGAGGTAATGTTTACGACACCTCATCTATCTGGAAGCAATTTGAAGGAATTTTGTGTCAAATATTTTTGTCTTTGACATTTTCATTGATGACAAAAGAACCAGCTTTTGGCTCGCTGTGGTATGAAACTGTTACTTTTGGCTGCGTAGACTTCTCTTAAAACACATTTTTCACAAGAGAGCTGTCATTTTCTGAAAGTAAAGATCATTTGCACTACATCTCAAATTATGTATTGTGTTTTATAGCATTCTGCGGTGGAAATGACATTTAAAAATACGCTGCTATTAATATTTTTACATCAAGATACTGTTGCCTCTTTGATAAACAAGCACAAGTCAAGTCACCTTTATTTCTATAGTGCTGCATACAATACAGATTGTGTCAAAAACACAAAAGCTTTACAGAGATAAACAGAATCAATTATGAACTATGGAAACAATTAATATTCCAATGTAAAACAGCGCAACAATGTCAAAATTTTGCTCAAGTCTGTATGCAGTTGTATGAAAGGCAGATATAAATAAATAATTTAATTAAACTTTATTAGGGGAACATTTTATATTTTGGAGGAAATTTAAAATTTAAAATTTAAATCAATTTTCCTATTAATTTTATTCATTATTCAAATTTCATTATACATTTCTATTCTATCAACATTGATAAAAAAATAAATAAAAACTAATGCAAAGATGTTTAAATAGTTTAAGATGATCTCATATTTGAATAATAATAAAATACAATATTCAAACATTTTTATAATACTTATAAATATAGCTATAATTACTTTATGATTATTTGTTTTTGTTTTTAAGACTAAGTCTGCTCTAGGACAAGGGTAAAACAATAAAATCCATGCTTCAAAATTTGTAAGTAGCAAGAAATTATGAAAGTGCGATATTTGTACTAAATACATTTTTTATTTTAAATGAACCACTGGGCCACAAACATTCAAAAACAAGAAAAATTCACAATGTAAATGTAACAATTTAAATGTAAATGTAAAATTGCAGATGATTGTCTGTTGGTTTGTTAAGCGTGCTTGTGAATAAAGTGAAGTGTCCATATAATAACATCTAAAAAAATGACTATAACAGCCAGGCTTTCTTGATCTCTGTGTTGTGTTGGACGGGGTAGACCTCACTGTGCTAATTTGCCCATGCTGAGTGAACCTCAGTGAAAACAGACCACTGACAGTGGAAAACAAGCACTTTGAAGGGTACCACAGATCCAGTGGGCCCAACACAACAGCAACAAGGCCTTGAAGAAAACCAAAACATTTTTTTTTCCACTTGAGCTGCAGATAATCAAGACCAGCCTCCAATCACGAAAACTCAAGCTGAGCACGAGTTGCAGCAATTCCCTCTGTCTCTCTGAGCAATTCTGATTGTTCCAGAAACAACAGATGGAAATTTTGAGCATAAACATGTAAATATTCCAGTCATCAGTGTATATTGACATAGACTGATGTTTCAAACAGCAGGAACAGTGAAAAACAGGAGGATATTAGCATCAACCTATAGAAAGCAGAAATGCACGCTACTTAAAACATGAAACAAAATCTCAATTTCTCCTCACAAACTCACCAAAAATGATGTAACATAATGCAATGACAGTGTAAATTGAATCAGAACCTGCCCACAGTTCACGATGCCGGATTGGAACATGTGAATTTTAGCAATTGTGTGGAAACGGCTGGGCCTCCAGTGATTTGATATAAAATTTTAATTTGAGCTTCTCACATAGCTGGTCTCTATCTAAACAAAGCGACCCTGCTCGTCAGCCTCATGGGGAGGGTGATTGGTTTAAGGAACCCGTTCTTTGATTGTACATAGTTAGCAAAGGGGCCTCGCTTGGTGCATTCGAGCTCTGGCTAAAATCAGGCCGTATCCACTGCCCTGTTCTGACACCGTCGACTCCCAGGCCAAGCTTCCCCCTTCTGATTGCTGCAATATGACACAAACCATCATTATAATCACCCACAGTAAATCTCAACAAACCTCATTTAGGCAAATCAGAGATCATGTAGAGAGACTGCAGAATGCCTCTGGAGTTAGCATAGCACTGCAGGAAAACAAATGCTAGATTCCCTTTGGCAAGAGCTTTGCTCGCAGAAAAATAAATCAGATAGTTAATACATCTCTGATCATGGGCTGATTGCGCATAATTGAAATGCTCACGGCCGTGAAACGCTGCTGGGAAACACGGCTGTTTTCAACAAATGGCAGTTATATTTCAATGCTAACTGCGCTGTACTTTTTTTTGCCCTCTGAGCTGACACTACAACAGCTGCTTTTTAGTGTCTTTATAGCCACCCAAGGAATGAACAAACTCAAAAAACTAAAATGTTGTCCGATGGCAAGTCCAGAGGCACTAAACACCTATGACTGGAAGTTACAGTGTAGCTGGGTTTAGCAGCACATGGACTTAAGCCCAGATGGAAAAAGAGAGCGAGAGTGTGTGGCTATGCCCTGTAATTTTCTATTGGCAGGTGGGCGATGGCTCTGATTTAATCTGGGCCTTAGCCTCACCATCCGCATTATTGTTACGGGATTCCCCCAGTCCCTCGCCTCCGGATCTTCTGTCACATTCTGTCATGCCAGCCCTGTGCAGTGCCAGCTGGAGCTGGGGGCACTAGAGACTGCAGATTAAGCATTATCCCCTACCGCCCCCCTCCTCTTTCCACATATACACCATCCTGTCTATCATGCCTGTGTAGTGGCTTATGAACGTGGGCTGCTGGAATGAACTTTAAGTGCTGGAGGGTGTGAGAGTGGCATTACTGCCTCATGTTCTGAGCCTGTGTGGAAAAGTCAGATATACTTAAGAACACGTTGTAGAATTTGACTCTGTGGTGTTATCAAAACACTCCTCTGTTTGTTTGAGAATTCCGACCAGCCACACATAGCAACAATGACTCAACCAATAATGTGAGACTAAAGATGGAACTGAAGTCTTTTTTTTGTTTGTTTTTATTTTTGGCAAGCAATGGGAAACCTGTTTGAATACAGTCATTTGAGTCATTCTTCATTTTTGCTCTTTTCAACAGGAAATGTAAGAAGTATTAAAACGTTCTTTCATGAAAGTCTTGATGATGCAGGGCGATAGGTTCTAACTCAGTCTGATATAAACACATCATTACTCACATGGCGTGGCTGATTTTCCTACCCGGTCTCATATATGTGGCATAAACGTACCTGGGTGCACTTTTTTTTAGACACAAAAAATGTACCAATAAGTACATATCACTGCAATTTTGCAAAAGGAATGAACACTAGAGCCAGTAAAACACATTTTACGCCATAACCCGGTATTCATAGTGCCCGGAAGGTGTTATGAAGGCTGTCTTCCATTCATCGCCAGCACATATTCATACAAGGTTATAGGCACTACACAGGTCAAGTTTAGAAAAGATTCAGGCCCCCTGCAACTCTTCCAGCCAGGCAGGGACCAGGGGAAGCAGGTATGGCAGCTTGACGGTCTGGGAGTTCAGAACTTGATAATCAATACACAGCCTCAACCCTCCATCCTTCTTGCCCACAAAGAAGAAGCTTAAGGCCGCAGGAGAGGTGGAAGGGAGAATTAAACCTTGCCGGAGAGCCTCCGTAATATACTGATCTATTTTGATTGCGCTCCGGGATGGACAGGGCATAGATCCTTCCTTTAGAGAGTTTGGCATCAGGCAGCAGCTCAATGGCACAGTCCCATGGCCAAAGAGGTGGTAGTCGGTTGGCCGCCTGCTTACTGAAAACATCCTGGAATGCCCTTTAGTCCACGAGAGTCTCTGGACTCAAAAAACATTTGTGGACCCCACCGTAACAGGTAATGGCATCAGAAGGGGTCTTGGCAGCACTGGCAGACAGGATTAGAAACAGGATTCGCTCCACTGGAGAAGTTCACAGGGGTCCCAACTGACCGTAGGGGAATGTTGGTGCAGCCACAGGTGTCCCAGGATGAGTTTGATGGTTGTGTCCTCCAGTAACAGAAATGATATGGTCTCCTCATGTGGACATCCGACTCTGAACTGTAATGGGGGAGATCGATGTTTTACCCTCCCATGCACTAGCAGTGTTCCCTGAATCGTCTCAACTCGGAGCTCCTGGTGTGAAGAGAGAAGTTAGAGTAAAGTAATCGCAGGTTCAATCCCGAGGGTACTCACCAGAGGGCATGGGGGGCGTATGGAGCATTGCCGGATAAAGTGGTCAGGAGAGGCGCAACAGACACAGACTGGCCGCGATAAACAGGTACCTCTATTTGCATGGGTTCTGGTATTGGGGTCAAGGTTGAGAGTGACGATGGTGAGTGGGCTGATGTAGGCACTGGGAAATGCGAGTGGCTTTCTGAACGAAATTCTCTAGTCCCACACTGTCATCCAGGATGGCCATGTGAGCTCGAAGACGGGGATTCAGACCTCGGCAAAAGACACTAAGCAGGGCGACCTCATTCCATCCACTAGAGGCGGCAAGCGTATCTGAAAAGAAATCAAGGGTGCAGTCCTGGATGCAAGTACCAGCTTGATGCAGTTGCAGCAACTGCTCTTGCACGGATAGGTCCTCGCTCACTGTCCCGAACACTTCTGGGACTTACAGAGGCAGGTCGAGTCGGTGATGGAACTGGAGTGAGGGAGGACTGGATGGTGCTGACTAATTCCTCCTACATGTCAGTGGCGGTGGGCTGCTGGGGATCCATGACATGCAGATTGGTGTTGGTCCTGTCTTCTGTCACACACAGACTAGGAGGACACAGAGGAATAGTCAGTAAAAGGGTTTATTGACACAAAGAGAGTCCAAGACAGTAACTAGAGGAACCAGGAGTGATTGTGAGACACAGAGGATGTAGAGGGAAACTGGGATTCCTTGCTAGGAGCAGAGAGACTATGAAGCGGTGGAGATCTGAAACGGTGGAGGCTGTTAAAAGAACACAGTTAAGAGTTAGTCAGGTAAGATTCAACGGAGTGAACGGTAGACCGGAAAGTGAGTGCTAGTGAGGAGCGTGCTCTTGTAGCTGGGCTAGATTGCAGGTGACAGGTGCAACAGATCAGAATGCTGATTGGGCATGGGTGAACGTGGGTGCTGGTGATTGGAGTGACAGAGGTGACTGAGACTACCTGACAACGGTTGCATTACACTATCTAGTAGGTTTAGGGTTGGATTTGGTGTAGGGCATGTTTTCAACGTAATAGAGAATAAAATTTTAACATAATATGGATATTTAACATAATAAAAACACACCAATACGTACCTATATCAACATAATAAAACTGTACCAGGATTCACGTATGAACCTGTGTTTTAGCGCCATCAGTGGACATTTCTCTTTGAAACTGTGGCGAAACGTTCAGTAAGGCACATAAAAACAGGGTTGCACAAAAACTGCACAGAGGTACATATTTTATGAGACCCCGATGTAATTTTCAGTTCTGAACATAAGTCGTCAGTGAGCTTGATACTTTGCTGGTTTTGCTGTTGTTGCAACACTCTTTAGAAACCCTCCACCTCCCCCAGCTCCACCTGTATAAATCTGCTTTGCTGTTTTATATATAAGTGCAGCAGTATTTCTTACATGCTCCCAGAAGCATTCTGTGAATGTATTGGCAGTAACAAGTCCTGGTATTTGATTGACCATATCAGCAGCAGCATAGCAGATCTACTTTGCCAACACCAAACACATTAACATTGTCATTACCATGCAACTCTCAGAGAGATGTCTTTTAAGAACTTGCAATGGATTTTAAAACATTAAAATCACTAACTAATGTTGTTTTTACTATTCAAGAGCTCCTCAACCATGATAGAATGTGTGGTGATATGCTGTCCCGTGGTTTTCTCCATACAAAAGCACATCTACACTCCATTTCTAGCAATTGTTTCACTGTTGTTTCATTGAGGCAGTAATGATTTTATTCTGTATTTGATATCCTTGTGTAGTATTTATATAGAATACAGTATATATATAGTATTTTTGATGTTTAGTTAATATATATTTTTTTTAAGTGTTTTTTTTTTTTTTAAACTAAAATCGTTTAGTTTTAACCTTTTTTTACATCATACAAAATTAATAGAAAATACAACATAAAGGTTATGAACCCATTTGTTGAACAAGAAAAAAAAAACCTTTCAGGCCTCATTCTTGGAAAGTGCCATAAACTATGTTCACAAATGCCTTCCTGAACGTGTGGCGCATTAACATTGATGAGCATTTATTTTTGTTCATAACCACTCTGCTCATGACTCAAGAAAATGTCCTCTCCAAGTTTGTAATGGCAGTACAAATTGTACACAACTCAGTCACTCGCACAGATACTGCAAACCATGAGCAATAAACTCTTCTTGTAAAAACAAAATGAAACTGAGCGCAATAAAACAAAACAAAACGAAATACATCCAGATATCTACTGAAGACAAATCTAAGCTACCCCCCAAAAAAAAGAAACGATTATTTGTTCAGTCATGTTAAGATCCGGAGACAGAGAACATGAAGAGTGGCATTTATCCTCAGCTTGAGAGTGGAATTGAACTGGTTATGGCTTTGAAGTGAGGCCAACGCATTTTGGACCGGAGTAAGAACGGTGATGAATGTGCCCTGGGATTCCTGCTTCTCACCCGTCCCGCTTGTCTCCCACTGAACCGCATCAGTTCTTGTGGCCTTATTATTGAAGCCGTGGTGTGAAGCCCTGCCACAAGATCGAGAGAAACAGAGAGGGATTTTCCAACCCTCAAATTCTGTATATTGGAAATGTGGGGTTTCAGATACCCTGCAAAATGTGTGTGCAGCAACAACGCATATGAGACACAAAACATGCCAAAACATACAGCTTTGCAGCAGGGGGCCCCAGCCACTCTCAACACGTCTGCCATTTGCAACGCGGAACAGCCATCAACCGTGAAAATCATCAAAATCATGACGTTTTAACACCATCCTCTACTGAAAAACATAACAAAACATATGATGAAGTGATAAAAAAAAAAAAAAACTGTTCAATTTGTCATTGACAGATTCACATCCTGATAGTATAATTATGGCATTACGATTTATATTAATTTATTTAATTATTTATTTTTAATTTTTGAATTTTTATTAAGGTTGCAAACTAGAATTTAGATTAAAATTATTTGCATTTAAACAATGTAAATGATTTGAAATCAAATTCATAAAACTCCAATAAATGTACATTTGAACAAAATAAATTTTTGAATTAATAAATAAATAAAAATTTGATGAAACAAAATGTGAATGTTCACATGACAGCCCTACAGAGCCCCGCACATGAAATTCAAGAAAAAAAATTTGCGCATGATTTCCTAAAACCTTCATGCGACTATTATTTCATTCTCACGATTTATAAATTGTGCACATGATTTACTAATTCGTTCCCTTGATTTGCTAAATTGTGCACATAATTCAGCAAATCAAGGGAACGAATGAGTAAATCATGTGCACAATTTATAAATCGAGGGAAAAACATAATAAATCATTTACACAATTTTCACTTGCCTATCATGTGCCTACCCAGTCTCATGAATGTGCATATAAATAGTGCAGCAAATAAAAAAAACAACAACTCATTGAATAAATCCGCAAAAATGGACTTTGGTGTGTTTATGCTACGTGATGGGTATGATTGAGTCTCACGACCAATTCGTATGGCTTCGTATGAGTTGGTTAATTTGTGCTAATTCGTACAATTCATACGACCTCACCCGTACGATTTTGAACGATTTATCTAAAACCCGAATTCATGCAATATTTGCTAAATCGTACATATGCATATGAGGTGCTAATTCATATTAATTCGTACAAATGACCTGTAGGTCCGTGGTGTACCTAACCACGCCCCTAAACCTACCCGTTACTGGGGTTTTTGTACAAAATCGAATGAGTTGGTAAAATTTATACAAATTAGCACAAATTAAACCCGTACAAATATGTATGAATTGGTTGTGTTGGTTGGATTAGGGTTGTGGGGTAGATGCGTACAGCCCTTTTTGAAAGCAAGGTTTTATAGACCATTTCCCCAATTTCCTTTCATTCTGATTAAACTTCTTTTGGAGTGTGAACAATTAAATTTCATCTGATAAACTGCAAAGGAGTCAGTTATTTAATTCTGGATTCTGAACTCTGTTGCGGAAAACTGTAAGTACTTTCGAAGAAATTATCTACAGAAATAGATTGTACAGAAAGCATAATGTCAGAATGCTAACATTTTTTTTTCATAGTACATAGAGTTGCAAGACAGACAGAAAATGTTTTAAATTCGCAGTTTCTGCATTTGAACTGTAATGATTGTAAGTTCATAAATTCATATATTATTATACATTAATAAAGGAGTCTATACCCAATTCAAAATGTCATAATGTTCTGCAGCAAATACCACATCTCAAAAAACAGAAAATCATCTCCACTTGGCTGGCTAAAAATAATCGTGAATAGTTTTCATGCTGCGTTTGCCAGATCTAACACATAATAATAATACAAAATCTAGAGCCAAGTCAGTGTTACAGGTACTACTGTTAAACATCATGATGATACAATACTATTATTGTCTACTTGCATGAAAATCAGGTTTCTTCTTGGCAATAGTACTTCACAGAATCAATCAACTTCTCACTTCATCGTCACCAAAAGTGGTCACATGAACCAAAGGTGGAGCTTTGCAAAGCACCCAGATAATTTCCAAAAGACATTACTCCAAATTCATCAACAATCAAATTCCTGATTTATTTAACTCCCATCTGATGTTCTTTTATGTGCGGTTCACACAGATCTCTGGCAGATGATGACCGACTCTCCATACAGCATAACCACATTAAAAGAGCCCTCTGTTATTTCTCCTTGCATACTGGTAGACCCATCACTTATCTTCCCTTGACTCCAAAATGTCTGCTTTACCTTTTCCCCCAATGTTTGTTTAAAGAAATATCCTACTCTGGGGCAGGGATCCAAGAGGGGCGCGACTGACAGTAATGTACAAATTCCTCTTTTACGTCCAAGCCATCTGACAAGAAAAAATGCTGTATGAACTGCCACCTTACGCTCCTCCGGATGGACAGCCAATAGCAGACTGGCAATAACATTAAATCCAATCGGCCTCCTTGCTCCAAACCATCTTTGCAGATGTTCGATGTAATATGAAAGCCGCTCACCCACTCGCCGTAGCTAAGTCCATTATTTCACTGCCTCGTGCTTTTCTTTATAGCTTTAACAGGTATTAAGAAGAAGAAAAAGCTATTTGATTTTCTTCTGTGTCCTAGGGAGCAAGTCCAACTACTAAGGCCAAAATTCTTTTCAATTAAGGATTCAACCAGGCAGATGGTATTGGCATTAGAGTTGAGGATGAAAAATGGCCCAGACTCTCAATAAACAGCCCTTTCTTTCTTTCTTTATTCAGAGAATATGTCATTGTGTACATGGTGCTTTACAGTGGTGTCTCCAGAGCAGGGTTTTGTCTGCAGAATTTAGAATTGAATGTATCAGCTCTTATATGTGTATGTATATACATTATCCTGTATATGTACACTGCTGTTCAAAGGTTTGGGATCAGTAAGGTTTTTAAAAGAAGTTTTTGAAAGAAGTCTCTTATGCTCATTTGGCTGCATTTATTTTATAATAAATCTCATGAAAAAACAGTAATATTATGAAATATTATTACAATTTTAAATAATGTTCTATTTTAATAAATACACACACACACACACACACACACACACACACACACATACTGTATATATATATATATATATATATATAAGTCTTACAGATATATACTCACACACAGAAAAATAAATCAGTAATATTGTGAAATATTATTAAAATTTAAAATGTTGCCTATTAATATTTTTCTAATGTTATTCTATTATGTATATATTTCTGTGATCAAAGCTGAATTTTCAGCATCATTACTTCAGTCTTCAGAGTCACATGATCATTCTAATATGACAATTTAACAATGTTGAAAACTACATTTTTAAAAAAATACTTTGTGTTAAATAGCTAAAAAGTGACAGTTAAGTTTTCTAAAAATATTTCAATTTTGCATAAACGCTGTTCTTTTAAACCTTTTATTAAGCAAAGAATCCTGAAAAAGTATCACAGGTTCCATAAAATATTACGCAGCACGACTGTTTCCAACGTTGATAGGTGAGCATAAAATCAGCATATTAGAATGATTTCGCATTATTTTTCAATAGAAACCTGTTATTTTAAATATTAAATGCCACCTTGATGAGCATAAGAGACTTCTTTAAAAAAAATATTAAAAGTCTTACACATCCCAAACTTTTGAACAGCAGTGTGCATTTCCATCTAAACCTTGTAGGTTTTTCATATTTCCTAAACTTTTAAACAAGGTTTGTCAAGCCATTCAAAGAAAAAAAAAAAAAGTACATTCCAATGAACTCCATTCTGTGTTCTACCTCATATCAAAATGTATCTCTGTCTGTCAAACTTTTTTAGCTTTTTAAATGATAAAAAAAATCAAACAAGGTTGTTTGTAAAGTTTGATAATAGCTTCGCTGCCTAATTTCAATAGAAATTTTCAAATGTAGGAATTTACTTGAAATTTGAATTGCATTCTAAAAAGTCCCCGTGCAGTCCCATGCACACGCGTCGTCGTCAGTGCAGATCAATTAAAAGGATTGTGGGCTGGTTTTGTGGGGGGTGGAGGGAAGAAGCTTTTGTAAAATGGATGTCCTCCAAGAAAGCCAGGCAGAGTGCGTTTAAAGCGTGAATAATTTATCCCGAAACTCTATCACGCTGTTGTATCGGTTTCCATCATAAAACCTGGCAACGGGAGAGGGAAAATACATCAGCATCTGTGTGACAAGCCTCCGGTAAAGAGGAGAAGGCTTTTTAGGTAGCGGTGGCACAGCGAAAAAAACTTCTAATAAATTAATTCAGCGTCAAGGCTGAGGGACACTGAGGAATGACAGCATATGGCGAGGACCCGCGTGTCACCTCTGGCTGCACGGGGAGCAGACAGCACATGTTCCTGTGCTGCCACACACACACACACACACACACAGTCTGGGCTTGTGGCCTCTGCTTTTTTTGCCAGCAAGGCGAAGAATGGAAGAAAAGCAGGAGAAAGACAGTGTGAGGAGTCTGGCACACTCTCCCAGCATTACATAGCCTCCAGCGACAATTTTAAAACATCATTTCAGATTTGGGAGTGAATCTACTATGAAGCAACGTCTCAGCCCATAATGTGTGTTACAGGCTCTGATTGCTTATCAAAGGCAAACGCCGAGCGCGTAGGAGTTTCTCATCACTACCGAGTGAGACCAGGGCTCTTTTTTTGAAATATGAGAGTGTATGAGAGAGTCATGGCCTAGACAGAGAAACAAGGGAATGTGTAGAATGGCTAGAAAATGATTGAACGAAAAACAACAAATACAAAGCAAAAACACTTCAGATTTCCTTTCTACCAGTGGCTATACATTCTTAGCAAAAAAGTGGACCACCCCTCGGGCGAAAGGGTAATGTGTTATGACAGTAGAGTTGGGGGGTTAGAAGATGCTGAAAGATTTTGTTTCCTGTTCCTGTACTCCTGATTTTATGCTAATGAATCTCAGATGCTGGCTGTTGTGTAAACACTAGCTCACAGTGTTTTGAGAGTGGGGTGGATTTGATATTTAATCACCGAATTCATCATCTGCCAAAATACATCTTTGCGCTTCGGTTCAGTTCAAGTGCAAAACCAACTAAATGCTAAAAAATGTTTTGAAAGTGTAGTTTGTTTTTGCAGAAATCACAGATTCATGCAATATTCCCCTGCATGATAAAACACTTAGTCTTTTTACTTCACCCAAAAAAGTTAAAAGCATCTTTCTTTAATTTTTATTTTTTTGAATGCAACACAAAAGGAGACCATTGGGACACTTTGCTGCATTGTTCAAGACTTTATAAACTTAAATAAGTCTTTATTTTTTATTGAGTCAAAATTTGTGGATATATATATATATATATATAAATATACATTCAAAGAGTAATTCTGCATTTTTTCTGCTACCTCTTCTAAATTGCTAATAACTGAATAAAAAAAATAAATAAAAGTATTATCAGATAAATTCTGGGTAACACTTTATAATAACTACATGCTATGAATCATTAGTTAAGCATTAGTAAATAGTTAGTTCATCCTTTATAAAG
>JAUMHQ010000290.1:47954-73251 GCA_032361165.1 Enteromius paludinosus | reverse complement strand
CTCTGCCTTTGCCTCTGTCTCCGCTAATGTTGTCTGCCGGCTCTTGATCTGTACTGCCCTGACCCTGAGTATTGTTTATTAAACCGTTTGCACTTGAACTCGCACACCTCGCGTCCTCACTCGTAACACCCATTTGCTAATAAATACAGCCATTCACCAAACGCCCAACTGTTCCAGGAAGTGTTCAAAAAGAAAGCGTCACGCATTTAAATGCAATGACACAGTACATAAGGCAGCCTAACAAGCACACTGAATGCATTATTTTCCTCAGTAACAATTCTTCTGACCTACTCACAGTAGGAATATCAGATGAATTCAGCTTAAATATTTGGACAGTACATTTGCACAGTCCCCTGGTCTCACCTCAAATACCATTCCCCATGTGTTTCCTCAGCTTAGAGTGTTTGGAATTGGAATCCTTTCATTGAACTGCATACTGTTGCCTATAGCATAGCCATCTTCATATAACTGCAGCTGAGTGTTTTATTGACTATTTGAAAATGGCTGGCAAATAACCCGCTGTGCAGGCCGAGGGAACCCACATGGCCATGGCTGTTAAAAGGAATGATTTGTTGAGTATGAACCACACTTAAACCTCACTCATGTCGTACAAGAGTGCAAATGAGCAGTCGTTTGGATGTGACAGGGAATGCCATGCGCTGGAACGTAAAAATGGTTTTATAGGTGTAAAATCATCCCAATCAGACATTTTTACATCACTCACTGGCATGACTACATTATGAATGTTTTTGTGGTTACAGAGGCGCAAATGGGTCATTCTTAGGGTGTTTTAAAAAAAATATATTTTCTAATTAGTGGTCAGAAAATGTGGAATGTCAGTGGTTGATTCCTAAACTGTTATCGTAATTGTAAATACTGTATGTAGTTGCAAAGTACTGCACCAATAGTTAGCCTATTTATCAGTGCTAAATGTATGTTAACCCTGTTACAGCAAGTTAGAAAATTACTGTATAAATTAATATCAATAAATTCACTGGATTAAAGAAAGGAAAAAATAAATATATCTTGTGATCTTCTCTTCAGTGATCTCCCCAATTTGGTGGAGTAGCCTAGCCTGATTGCATTGGTCTAAAACTTTCTTTATTTGTAGATTTATACATGCAGTGAAAAGATGAATTGTAAATATCTTGGACATGGCTTTCAATCCTTCTCCAGACTCATAAGCCTCAACTGTTTTCTTTATAAGGGCCTCAGGCAGTTCTTTTTATCTTGGCATAATGGTGCCACTTACAGTACATTTAATGCATATGACTAAACCAGATTAGTGTATTGAGGTTCAAAGTAGTCGTGGCCTTGTTTTTTAATGATGTTGTTGTCATTTTCATTTGATTTGACTAAGTTCTAAGTTTTTTTTTTTTTCTTTTTTTTTTTAACCATTTGTATTATACTGTTAAACCTGTTACGTTTATTAAATATTATTTAATATTTTGGTCAGTGTCCATCATTGCATTACTGTACATCACAAAAGTTTTAGTTAAGTTTTAGTCAGTTTAGCTGAGGTTAAAGGAAACTTTTCACATTTCTAAAAAACTACTGAAAAAAGAAGAAGAAAACGCCATGTAGTCAAAAAATATAATGTCACTAAAAATATGATTGATATATAAAAAGAACAAAACCACTAATTATTTTTGTTTTTTAAGAAATCTTTTACGCTATACATCTATCAAATAATGCAATGGTTCAGTATATTGAGTGAATTATGTGAATATTAGGCCAGAATACACTAATGACACCATTTAATCAGTGATACTAATATGATATTTAATAAATGTAATTATTTTCTACATTCATTGTATATTCATACATGTAAAGAAAAACACTTATTTCACTTTAATGGATGAAAATTCTTAATTTGGGTAATATCGTCCTAGATGAATAAGTCATGTAATAAACAGTGTTGTACAAGTTACTTCCAAGCTGTAATATATTATATATTACTTGTTACTGCTATTTAAAAGTAATGCCTTACATTACAATATTACTGATTCAAAATTGTAATGTGTTACATGACTCCAGTATTACTTTTGAGTTACTTTCACCAAAATACAGAGAGTGTGCCATCAGCGCAACTGCATTCAAATACACGCAATAGACTAAAGTTTGTCACAGCTTCAGCAAAAGTAGCCTAATTACCAGGAATATGTAGGAAAAAGTAGGAAGATATTTCAATTATTTAGTGTTTTCGGAGTCCGTGCCACAAAGATAAATTTCCTGACTCGCCATCTCCTCTGATGCACCTTAAGTTATCTTTATGGATTAAAATAATAATGAAAGAGGTTTTGTTTTCATTTTTTTTATTTATTTATTTTTTTTTGTCAAGTGGTCATTTAAAGCTTTTTTTAATTAAAGTCTTTTTTTGCTGAGTTTTGTTTTTTGTGTTTTTTTTTTTTGTTTTTTTTGCGTGGACACATAAATAAAAGTAGACCCTTAACAGTTCTGAATGAGGTATTACTGTTACCTTTAGCCTATCAGAAAAAATGACGCCGTCTGCCTTTTTGTTGGACTCCATTCCCCAGAATGCACTTCTCCTTCACAGCTGTTCCAAATTAGGTTCAATGATTCAATTAGCTCCACCTGTATAAATACCAGTCTGTGTGTTTGTCTCTTCACGGTTCATTTACACTGTCACCCTGTTCCTGATTTTCTCATTCGTGTTTATTTTCTATTGTCTTGGATTTCCCGTTGTCGACCTCTGCTTCCCCACGGACCTTCGATTGCTTCTTCCTATGGACTCTGTTTGCTGGTAATTCGACCCTTGCCTGGATTTCGTTTATGATTTTGTCTTTGCCTACGCTGTTTCTGTCTGCCGGTGCTCGATCCTATCTGTCTGACCTCGAGCCTTTAATAAACTGTTGCATTTGAACTCGCAACGCCTCAGACCACGTTTTGTGACAGTTATATGCTTGAAATGTTTTATTGTATTTTAGGCAAGTTGTGATGATTTGAAAAGGTTAACTTGATAAAAAAAAAAACGAAAACGAATATGTAATATTTAATGAACAGAAATTAATTTTTCTAAATTACCTTAATAAAAAAAAACGAAACTAAATATTATTATTTTGCCATTACACAAAAAAATTAACTACTTTAATAGCTGATACAGTATGAGCTGTTTTGGTAGAAAGACCACTGTCCAGTGCGAGCCGGGCGTAGCTATTAGCCTCGCACCTGGAACACAGAGGCTGAAATAATTTCCACTGTTGGGCCAGTAGCAGGGCTGAGCAGAAACATTTAAAGGGGAGGGTGCTCAAAGTTATAAAAGGGGGCAGATAGCAGGCTAAATAACAGCAACTCCTATTCATGACGAATTTAATAAGTCCCGTTTTTTTGAACCGGTTCTTTGAAACGTACTGTCCAAAAACTGATTCATGAAAAAGAACCAGCCTTCCTATCACTACACTTCTCAAACAAAGGGCAATATCAACAAGTCACTCCCCTACACATCTCTCTCCATGATGGTAACAGTTACACTTTTAAATAAAATGGTTGCAAATGAACCAAACCAACACAAACTAACTTGAACATAAACACACATGACATCACTAATACAAAAACCCAACTGTCTTGCTTAAATTACACAAAAATAAGTAAACTCTAAAGAAATACCCAAGATGCACCGGGTGCATAAATCCGTACCCGGCTCGTAACGAGTGCGCTCTGCCCTCAAGGGCGAGCATTGGTTAATGGCAGTCATGTGACTGATGCGAGCCAGATTCTTTTATTTAGCAAAATTGAGATTAATAGTTACATTTTATTGTTGTGGGGCAAAGACAGGGCTCCATACACACATACACATTAAAAAAAAAAAAAAATAAATAAAAAAACGAGAAACCCCAAGAAAAGGGCACTTGAGGCATCCAGGAGAAAAGGGGCTCAAGCACCCTCCAGCCCCCCCTCTGCATGTGCCTGACCAGTAGCCTTGCGACACTTCTGTAAAACCTGCCCTAAATATGCCTTCACTTGACCACGTCACACATACAAGGTGACACCAGCTAGAGCGAGATGAATTAAATAAATCGCTCTACACATACTGTATATAGTAGAAGCTGTCCTCCCAACACTGGTAATAAATGAATTGTTCAATGTTTGTTCATGTTAGTTAATGCATTAACTAATGTAACCAAATAACGCCTTATTGTAAAGTGTCACCATTGTTTCATATAAAGCCATTATATTTACAGTAATCACAACTGATTATGATTAATGACTATGAACTTTTGTTGGACTATATCAAGTGGAAAGCTCTTATCTAGTAAAACAAAACAAAACACATAAGCAGAGTAAAGATGCCAGCACCAGATAAACTGATTATAACACTGTTTTATTATAAAATAGATATATTAACAGTGTGCATAGAAAAGAGTCTAGAGCAGTTGTAGGACCTTACAGTGTTAGACGTCACTGCATTGATTTAGTTGATGCGCAACTAGTGAACAATTTCATAAAACACAAAGAGAGCTTTGTCATCTGGAGAATAATGAGACAGGTGCTCGCTCCAGAGCAATTGACACTCTATCAAAAGTGAAGAGGCATTTTATCTATGTCACCAGAGATCTTGAGGGAGTTGCAGAATAAAGGTGGCCTGCTGTATATGTAATTTTATTCATTGATCAGTCAATGTCAGAGAAATTGTCTAACTTATTCCACTATGAATGTGTTCCATTTGTGTTTCTATTCAAAGTTCAATACAAAGTGAACTCCAAACAATACTTGCACATTAAATAAGGTAAAAATGCATAATTTGTTTTAAAGAATGATAAAACACAAGCACACATTAAAAGAAAAAGAGTTTTAAAGTAATAAAACAATAAAGTATTTGTTATGGCATGCATGGCTCATATGAACAACAACAACAACAAAATGTTGTGTGCCTGTCATGTGGCTTAGAGACGACAAGGCGTGTGAATTCAAATGGAGAGTGTTTATTGAGCAACAGGGCAAATACAGACAGGCTGGGTCATCACCGGTAAACAATAATGGCAGAAGCAAAGCAAGAGAATGGTCAGAGTCCGTGCATGGGTCGAAATAAACAGCAAACAGAGTCCAGGGGAAGAAGCAAAAGCAACAATCCAAATGAGAGCTGGGGTCAGTAACGATATATCCAAACAGAGTAACAATAAACGAGAACACGGGTAGAACTACAAGACAGCTCGACAGTGCAATGGACCATGACGACACACAAAAACTTCCGGGTTAAATACACATATAACTAGGTCAGTGGGCGGAGCCAACAATGAAACGCCATGACAACAGACAAGCGGGGTGGAGACATGAGTTCATTGATATGAGTCCATGAGTGAAAACAGACACAAACACACACACAATTCATGGAGAGCTGGAGTGCCATACAGAGCTGTGCTGGCACATCCAGCTGATCATTACAGTGCCTGAGTAACGGTGATAGTACATTTCAAACCTCATACTTCTGGGAATCACACACCAGCGAAGCAGCTGCCTTTGAGATCAAAGAGAATGCTAATGGCTTTCCAGGTATTATACACCCCCTGAATTTGAGTGGATTTGAACTCCACCAAAAATCACCTTTACACCAGTTGCAGTTAAAGTCACTGCAAAAACAGCTAGAAATGAGAAATTAATTCTGAGCTCTAGCAGTATTTGTTTGCAGATTTTTTTCTTTTGATATAGTATGTGGACTTTCCCTTAACTTCACACTGTTAGGAGAGATTTGGTTTAGACAGCTTTTTTAAAAAGTCTGCTTTACCCCTGACATATATAGCTGGATGCTTAATTATTTACGAGACCTTTGGAATAAGTGTGGTGCTTGGATAAGCGTGCATAAAGGTGACAGTAATTTGCATTCGTGAAGCACTGTCCATGAGATTACACGAATTGATTGATGCTCTTTTCAGTCGCCCCAGAAACCACCTTGAGGATCAGTTATGAACTGTATATCTTCCCAGTAGCAGCCCATAAAGCATATTCTCTTTTGCACTACATCTTTCAGATGGGGAGGTGAGGTGTTATCCTAGACCAGCTGTCTGGATCGGTAATGAGAGAGTGTCATGTTAATGGAAAATATGAAGGAAGCCAATATCATGTTGGCTTGAAATTTCTAAATTATTGTGGATCTTATTGTGTTTTCATTGTCTGGATAAGGCTGGTGTCATGGCTAGGTGCCCTATCCCATAGATAGAGAAATATTATGAATAACAATAATAAAGTGTTAAGCTAATATTGGATGTTTTTTAACAAACCTCATACTGAAAATATCATTGGATCCATGTCAATTCTGATATTTTTTTTTGTTTTGTTTTTTGAAAGTAAAACAATTCCGTCCAAACGCATTTTTTTTATTTTACATTTTTTAGGGGAGGGACTTGATATTGCCTTACTATATTGTGTATGCAAACCATTACATTAAGCCAAACACCTGAAAACAACGCAGGACCCTCCCATTGAAAAGTGAGTGTAAAGGGGTACCTTGAGTGTCGGAAAACGACACAAAACAGTTTTGACCTAGCGTCAAAATGTGACGAGTTGGAGTGAGACTGTGTTGGTTAAAAATGAACCAGATTCAGCTGAATCCAGTTTAACGCTGAGACACATATGCTGTTGTGTGAGCTCTGCATTTGGTGCATCTTTCCTCATCAAGCGTGCAGCACCTGACGACCTCCCCTGCCATCCGCTCTGGGGTGGGCAACTTTTCTGGAACATTTCCTTGGGTTCTTCTCTCCTGTCAGCCTGGCCCAGAGGTAGAAAAACATCTGCTCTGAAAATTCACCTCATCATTCATCTTCTCAGCAAAGCAGGTTAAAATGATGGATTTAATATGCGTTTATGGCATATGTCTGCTGTTCCCAGGAAACTCTTCCATTAATATTCAGATATGCAGAGCACTTTGCTTTCAAAGGAACAGGCTGTGTCTTAAAAGACTGGTAATTGCTTAAGACTTATTCGTCTTTCTCTCATTAAGTCATAAATAGTGCATGGACTTTAAATAGTTTCATAGAATAGTTATAAGTTTGAAACAGAGTGTTTTAACTCTTCAAGTTTAGTTCTAAATTCTAGAGGTAATGTCATATTTTTCATGGAAAATATAAGTAGTTACAATACGTTCCAGTAACAGTGACAAAATTCTCATTAACAAATCACTTGTGTACTACACTATGATGTCATTTTCCTTCTGCACATATGCACACAATTCTTCTTCACCTTTCTTCATTAACTAAAGTAATTATTTCTACGTCTGACAGGGCACGACACGGAAGGTCAGCGTTACTGAGTCTTCTAAATTACCCCGACTCTACTTACAAATACTCCTGAAGAACCCCGCAAGAAGTTACACATGAGCCGGTTAATCAGCAGTGCAGAGACAGCCATCAAGTCTAAGCGCTTATATGACTAGAATCCTAATGTTGACTGTTCAAATGTCGGAGTGCTTTATCTTTATGCGTATCACACGTGCATATAAGTGCAAGTGCTATGAATGGAGTAATTTGTGTTTTGATTTAATATTTTGTTCATGAAAGCATTTGGAGTTAAAAAAACAAAAGAATGATGAAGCATGTCTTAATTTTGATGAATATGTATTTAAAATGGTGCGCTGATAAAGACTCTAAATAAATGGGTTGCATTTAAACAGATATTGTGTTTTCTACAAGACTGCCAAAAAAAACAACCACAAACAAACAAAACTTTACTTTTTAGACGGTACATATATAGACGGTTCATACATACTTTCTGTATTGCTTTAATGGCCAACAAGTATTACAAATTATGTGAATTAAATATGATGTCTACTGCTTAAAAAAAAAAAAAAATAAATAAATATATATATATATATATATATATATATTAATATTACACATAAACAAACAACTTAACAAGAATATGAAAATAAGATTTACTATATCTGTTGATCATATTGCATGAAAGTAATGTTTTCCAGTGCAAATATCTAAAAATTCTAAAAACAAGATGACATAAGAATTTGCTTTAAAAAAAAAAAATAATAATAATAAAAAAGAATTAAAATCAGTTGTGTTTATGACAACACAATTTGAAGGGAAAACCAGTCTACCCTACTGACACACATTTGTTTCAACACTTGTTTTAATCATAAACACCATAATAACGATAATAACAATGGAATTTAGAAACTTATTAACTTAAAAAAAATAAGGTTTTGATTTGTAGAAGAGCAAATGACAATGTTTTAAGCCCTTTTTAAGACACACATAAACCATCAATGATCCCAAAAATCAAGCATTTCAAGTTGATTCAAGTGTAAATTCAGCATACTTTGTTGTATAAAAAACCTTAATATTACTAGTCAACTTCTGCTTGTCCCCATAAGCTTAGTGAAAAATTTTAAAATTATGCCCTTAAACCATTGTCCTTCTCCATGCTTTTTTCCCGCGCCGTGTAGCAAACTCTATTTTGTGTATGCAGACATAATTAATGTCCTTGAGGGAGTCATTCCACAATGTTGCCATATATTGATTGTGTCCCTCAATTCTTAAATTAGCATAATAGCCTTGTTAACAACAGTTTATTTATTCAGGGTAGTACGTCCTCCAAGCCGTTTCTTTCTTACATTTTATTTTATGGCTCCTTATGTTCAGTCTGCAAGTCATTGGTGTAAACCAATGGCCAATGGCTCATTTCCATACAATATGTGTCTGTTCATCCTCCAAGGAAAGTTAATTATTTTTTTCCCCTTTATATATTTACACAGCAGTGTTTAAACTGCTCTAGACCAGTGATTCTCAATCCTGCTCTTCAAGGCCTTTCAGCACTGCACAGTTTTTTGATGTCTCCTTAATCTAACATACCTGACTCAACTAATCAGCTCATCACTCCATGCTCTGAAATTGTCAAATAAGGGGGCTTAAATATGAAGTGTTGGTGGAACTCCAGGACCGCGACTGAGGACCATAACTAGAGAAAGATGTTAACACTTCAAAATTAATCAGAGTCTAGACATGTTTAATGAGCTCCACTCAGCAAGATTCATTAGCTAGGTTCAAGAAGATTGCTAAATATTTTCTATGATACCAGTTTAATATAGAGAGACAACAATAAGCAAGCCACTGTGAAATGTGACTGTGCTTGTAAGAGCAACCTGGGGTATGTTTGCTAAAACCAATAAGTTACAGTGGAACTTGTGTCCATAGTAAGCTAAAAATGCTTTTGTGAAACGCACCTGATCGACCCAAGACAATAATGCAGACACAACCAATGTTGGCAGAACTAGCCTACTTGCTTGTTTGACCAATGGCAGATGGAGTTGGAAGCATTTTACAATTGTGATGACAACTGGTGATGCTAGTAACCCAAAACTTATTTCAGGTTTGCTCTTTTTTTTCCCCTTGAGTAAGTGGCCCAGTTTCTGACCCAGCAAGGCTGACTGTGCAGTCTGGCGAATGGACTGGAGAAACTTTTTCTTATTAGCAGCAATAAATTTTGCTTGAGTAATTGACTGTAACCAACTTAAGGTCTGTTTGTGGTGGGAACAAGAACATTTTCTTTGCTCAGAAAGTAGGTTATGATCCGTAAAAAAAACAATGTGTTAGATGGCCAGATTGGTATATTTGGTTCCCGATACAAATATCTAAACATCCGTACATCAAGATTAAGATGGAAAATGAATAAATCTTATTTTCTGTTTTCCTTTTCAATGAAGTGGATTTTTCTGAGCCATTGGCTGATATTTGTTTCAATCATTTCGACCAGTTTCACAGAATACAAGACTTATTATCTTCTCAAGTAAATAGATCTTGATTTGAGAATCTTTAGACATTTAAACTGGAAAACAAGACAAATATGCTGAAGAACATCACTTTTTTGTGGTGTGATCAGAAGGTACAGTTATTTCCATATTTTAGTCTAATCTAGAAGAGGAATTAAAGCCTTAAGCTATTTTTCTGTAAAATGTATTAAAAATGAATGACGATTGGTAGGGAGTTGTGTTTTCACTTTTAAGTGTTGCTAGTAACACAACTGGTGTGCTCCCTAGTCGTTTCGATTTAGAGAACATTTTGACATATTGTGATCTGCTTACGCCACACAGGCTATTTAGTTTATGGCAGGGGTTGGCGGTGGACTTTCATGCTTACATTTTTTTTTTTTAAATCAAAATTTTCCATAATAAACAAAATCACATGAAAATGCCACTATAAAATAGTTTTCATTTTAGTACGATTCACAAATTAATAAGGAATTGCCAATTTGAACAACACTTAAATTCTAAAATATGTCCATATTGCAGACAACTCCTCAAGCAAGAAAACCCTCCACTGCAAGAGAGATTTGTATTGAAATTGAAAGACTTGGCAACACCACAGCGGTCAAGACTTTCATTAGATGCCTGCTGTGGTTCTGACCAGAGATTTCAGAAATAGAGAGGTGCTTGTAAACACTGTGATTTCATCTTTTTTGGGGGGTTGACGGCAGAAGAAAGGGTTTTGACCTGAATAAACATGAATGATATCTGAGATACATTCTTGGTTCTTATTTTGTTCTTTTTAGAGCTTGCCAACTTCTGGTAACTGTAGAAAAAAAACCCAAAATATCAAGTTTCATTTTAGAGTGAACTTGAACAGCAGTCTTGTGTTTTTAATTATGTGTGTGACACCTTGTGAAAGGTAAAAGACTATAGATGTAAAAGGGGAGCAAAAACACTTCCGTGCAGCTTCTGAAAAGACAAGCTTAGATCTCTGTGGACCGGCACAGCTATTATTCATCAGCAAAAATTCTGGTCACCTGTATAGTACGGTTACTAACAAATAAGCATAGCGGACGTGTCTTTTCAACAAGGATACTGCAATTAAACAAGCTCCCCAGTTCTGCACAAATAGATGTCCCCTGTGGGCATTCATTAAAAAACGATTTAGTATTTTGGTTGGATTTTCTTGTAAGACATCGATTCAAAATTCATAGTATGATGTGAAGTAATACAAAACGCCATTTCAACGTCTTCAGCAGTAAAGTTAAGCGATAAAGCCCTAACAGGCGCGAGGCGTGTTCCTCTCAGAGCAGCGGGGTTGTCATGTGCAGCTTCACTCACACTCCCGTCGAGTTCACGGAGCGCGACAGAACCGTCACCCGCTCATCCCGCTCTGAAACCAGCAAATAACCGTCCTGAGCCACAGTGGAGTCTGACTGAGAACTGACGTCTGCCGCTGGCGTCTAGAACAGCCGAGGGTGAATGACTGTAGAGGCAGTTTAGTCTCGGAGCGCTCAACAGGGTGCTGAGAAAGAAGAACCGGACCGGGCGGAACCAGCCGAGACACCGACACTGACACACACATCCATCACACCGCAGAAACCAAATGAAGGAGAAGAATTTAATCGAAACGGCCAAAATGCAGGGAAATGTGATGGTAAGCGGAACATATTTATTATTAGACAAGCGCGTTTCAGAGATGATACTGAAAGTGACTTTCTGTGAATAACAGATTTGTTTGTTTGACGTTTTTTTCTCACTCGCAAAAGCAAGAACAGCGTTTAATTTGCACTCCATAACAATAAAAAGTACTGTGGTCCTACCAGCATCACATACCATTATATACACCACGATTAAGATACCGTGTGATAATAGCCTATATGAATACACATTAATGTGGTAGCCTACTATAAAGGTGCTTAAAAAAACACTGATGTCCAAAAATAACACTGTATTATTCTAACATTGTATCGAGGATGGGGGACAGTCCAGAAAAGAAACTTGATACGTACGTGGTAGTCTATATGAAATGCCTATTACCTAGTCAATAAATGAATAAATAAATAAAATGGAGTGGTACATGAATGTACAATGTGCAGTAGGCCTATTATCATAGTACCATGTCCTAATGAATAAATAAACAAAAATACCTTTGCATTATATTAAGAACAAATAGTATTATGATGTAGACGATGAATAAACAATTAAATAAAAACAAGCAGGACATTTTACAATGTATGTCAAGCATATTGCCATGGCACCACGTTTAAAGTACAAGAAGTTCTTTCTTTCTTTTCAAACTGAATTAGTTTTTTGTGTATCTTGAGAGCCAAACCAAATCACATTGAGGTTGCTGACTTGAGTTACACTAACTTATATTAATAATATATATCAGTTCTGTATGTTTTTGTATTTTTATATTTTTCATAATTGCAAGTGATTCTGCAGCCTCTATATATAGTACATCGGAGATGATGGAAAACTTCAATAGTTGTTGTGGGATATACATTTAAACATTTTTAAAGCCAAGTGAAGCACATGGGATCTTATTTATGTTTGGGCTTTAGCCTGCATTAAACACAGAGGTGACCTTTAGTGTCTGGGGTTCAGATGAGAGAGAATTCATTAAAATTTGATCAGACCTAAAGCACAGTGGAATATTGGGATATTAAAGCTCCAGGCTCACTGTGTCAGTGACCTGCAGAGACAGATCCAGACTCAAACCTCATGGTCTGTCAGGCTTCGTTCAGTTGAAACTTCAGACTGATCTGATACCAAAGACTGGACATAACTTTACACTGCATTCATGGCAGGCAAATATTATTTGTATATAATAAGTAAGTGATAATATAAATAATATAATAAAAATAAGTATTTGCTCTCTTTAAAATGAAAAATAAAATAAAAAAAGCTAAAGAAACTTCTCTGAATGTGGCTGAAATTGAGAATTGAGAAAAACAAGAATTTAAGACTATTTGTTTTAGCCCATGATGTTCTTTCCTTTTTTTGGTGTCACATTTGCAAGCTTGCAAAGGAACAAATGCTGTTTGTGTTATTGTAAAACACAGAACTCTATAGAGTGTCCTACACTGAGACGTACACTAATGTGCTTTCACCACTAGATGCACAATTCTACCCTTCATGTAGGAACAAGTTCCTTGTCCAGCAAGCCATGAGAAATGTCAGTTTGAGCCATGTACCTATCTGACAACCTGTCTGCTTCTGTTATCCTCGTGAGTTTGAGATGGTTGAATTTCTCAAGCTTACACAGTGTTCTCAAACAAAGACCTTCAGCTTGATTTAAAGAGACATCTGATCAGTGCTGATGGTTAAAGATACAATTCTTTGTGACTAAACAATATGCCTCAGCTGTTTCTTAGTGGTTGAAGAACAGGTGATTGTTTGATTACATCTTGGACAATTGATTGTGTTTATAAGCATGTTCCTAAACTGATGCTTAATAAGCTGACAGTGCATGTGGTCATGTAAACAAGTTAAATTGCTTTCATTTATCATGTCATATAAGGTCATGAACAGGTTAAGTAAAAACTGATCGACACAGCTAGAATTCCCATTACCTCAATTTAGCCCAGCTTATTGAAATGTGTAGGGTATATGTAATATAATGTGACAGGAAAGAATCCTCATGGCATTATTTAAACTCACCCAACTAGAGCAAGTGTTTTCCGGAAGGGGGGGGGGGGAATATACTGCAATATATTGCAATCTTTCTTAACCCAAGAAATTATATATATAAAAAAGTTCTCATCTCGTGCAGCCATATAAACTTCAAATATAATAGAAAAATGAATCATTTTACCACTCACATTTTGGGATGCTCTGGGTTTCAATGCTTTATTTATCATCACAACTCAAATGAAATACTCTATGTAGAATACACGAATGCTTATTTTTTGTTGTCACCTTTGGGGGAATTTTTTAAATCAAGTCTTGCAAAAATGTTGCCAGGTCATTGATTTGCAGTCACTAAGCAGGTCACTGAGAAACTATTGGGCAAAGAGTAAAAGTATATGTTAAATTGCTCTATTTTAATAACTTATGTAGTTTACATGTATGAAGTTAATAGCATGAGGTTTTTTGTTCTGCTTTCTCTGATATTACAGCTCAGGATAGTATCAGTTTTGTCATTACGTAATTTTCCTGCACATTAGCAAAAATAATATATACAAATTGTTCCCTGCGTGTGCCAGTAAAGCAACTGTCATTGAGATTCAACACTCTTCGCTAGACTCCAAAGACTAATGACCAGTGGATATACGGCCACAAAAACCTTAGAGCACACTTGCCTCGAAAGGAAATATGTACTGGACACCCAAACCTGCTTGAAATCATATTTTTCTCTGTCTCTAATATTATCTTTTAGGATTCATATTAAGTTATTTTTTTCATGTAGAGCAAACTTGGTACTAGTGTAGCTCTTTGCTTTGATTACTGTAATTTGAGCATTGCAGTGGCCACTCATGGGTACTTTGGTTACTTAGTGGCAAAGAGGAGCAAATGGAGGCATAGTGATGCAATTATATTGAATGCCCTTTTATGAAAAAAAAATCCTATCCTATTATCACATATAGCAGAACAATTGTTTACAGCTAAAATTTGAGAATAAAAAAATAGCATTATAAGAATGAAGACTGAAATATCATGTGACACTAAAGACTGGAAAAGTGGCTGCTGGAAATTCAGCTTTGCCATCTCTTGAATACTTGGCCTTTTAAAATGCATGCAAATAGATAACAGTTGTATTAAATTGTAATAACTTTTCAAAAACATTATTCCAAACTTTTGAACAATAAAGCTTAATGTGGTATTCTCAAGATATGTATCTTGCAGCTCCTTCATGGCACCTGCTCCTGCTTGATTGAAAGCGTGCTGATAACCAGCGTGACCGGAGCTAGATTTGTGACATGTCTGCGTCAGTTAAAGTCATACATAAATCTAATAAGCAGAACATACAGGATTGTCTGTCTACAATCCCAGATAAAGCAGCATGTTCATGCTGGTAAATACAGGCTTGCGACCGGCTGGGCTCTGTGCAGCAGTTTATTTGATTGGGGTTGGCCCGCTGGACGAGTTCGGCGCACAAGCAAGGAAAGAGGTCCGTGATTTATAGTGACCTTTAAGTGGGCCGTCGTTTCTCAAAGCTGAATCTGGCATCTGCAGCGTTTCATTAGGCCTGCTGGAATCCATCATCTGTAATGTTTTTCTCAATGCAATGCTGCATGCAATTTAAAGAGGTACACGTGCACGTAAATATCAAGTTGTTTTTCACGACCGTCAGACTTTCATGCATGAACACACAGTCATTTACTGTCAGAGAGATTTCTATCCTTTCTAACATTTTTAGCCAGTCATAAAAGTCATTTCTTTTCAGTGCTGACTACATTATCCGAACTAGATTTAGCATTATTCTCGTTTGAATCATAACTTGTCACATTGCTGTATGTGCCTACTTCACACATTTTACAAGTTACCGATTAGAGACAGAAAAATACATGAATAAACATTAAAAAAAAAAGTCACAGAGAGTTATTGGAGTTGTTTAGTTTTAGTGTAGCATTGTGAATAGTGAATTAAAAGTAATGAAAGCAGTTGAAATATAAGCCTTTAACCATGCCAACCAGAAACACGGTATGAACTCCAAAGTTTTCTGTTTCCTGTTCCATGCTCAATAGTGAGAAAAAACCCTGCTGTGAGCATTCCTGGAGCAAGTGAAAACACTCACAGTTTGACTTTCAAACATCCTGTATCTTTCTCTGGGCAAACTCTCATAGTTCCACTGCCCACTCCACTTTCACTAAACACCATTTACACACTATATGGTCTGTAATACTGCAAACACAGAAACTTTTTTTTTTATATAATTAAATTTGGTAGCATCCCATTGTTGTTGTTTTCAGCACTCCTGGAGTATCTTTTTTGCCAACTGCATGTCAACTAACAGTCTACTAATTAGATCTAATTAGATCTGCTTAATATCTTCTAACACTTTATAGTCAGTATGTACATATAACATTGCGACTATCAGAAACTTTCAGTACAGTAACTTATTCTACTAACCCTATACACCCTTACCTTTCTCATTTGTAACTTATTTTTTATTATTTGAAAATGCACTTCCATAGTTTATAGAAGTGAATGTGTCATGTGTCACAACATTTAATTTACTGCATAGAAATAATTCTTGCACCTGTGTTGATGAACACCAGTGTAATGTATGTTGTAAAGGTAAATATCAATATTCAAAAACAAATTCAAAATATTTCAAACACAAAGATATTTTGCTGCCTGTTATTGCATGTCATTGAGGTACATTTCGATTTGTTTATTAGGTTTACTTAATTTTAATATGTAGATGAACTGAGATTAAAGCAGTTTTTTGGGGCAAGCTGAGAAAGTACATGCAGGAATACTTGGCTGAAAGTTAAAAAAGAAGTAGTCCTTTTAACGTGTATTTCTCAGATGTCGCTCTTTTATAGCTCAGGAGACCTAATTGAGTTTCCAGCAGTACTTTTCTCAGATGTTTCTCTCAAATTGTTGAACGTTATGCAGTTAATTTATAGCATAAATCATATCATTTGATCTTGGTAGAAACTTATGAGAAATGCTTGAGTTCATGCTGTGATCTCTAACTTTTGACTGACCTGAAAGTCATTGATGTCAATAGAAGAAGCAACTGAGATCTTGTTTGTGATATTTATTTTCTGCCTATGTGTTTCTGTTGTTTCAGTGACTCTAAAACTTTAGCTAATCTTCAAAGATGTACAGTATCATCACCTGCGATGAAGCAAATATAATTAGCATCAACACATATTGTTCCAAAAAGCATTCATTTTTAAAGTTTTTCCCTTGCTTTTTATGTTAAAAGCTAATTCAGGAAGATGTGCTGTCCCTGTGCGGTGTCTGTGCTCTCCTCGTTGAGCTTTTGTGATTGGATAAATGTTGTGCCATGTGCAGAATCCAGCTCATATAAAGGTATTTCTTTCCCCATGCGGCCCATGTCTGTCTGTTCCACTGGTGCTTCGGTCCAAAGCAATCCATCACCACTCACCAAGACAACTGTGGGCCAGTCTGCAAGCAAAATAATGAGTTTACAATAGATGAATATTTCATCATGCCTTTTGCCTCACCCTGTGCCTTCATGTTCACACACAGATTAGATGAGCGGATATTGGTAATACATTATAATTGATTCAAATGGCTTAAGGCTTTGCTAAAATTAATTCCTCATGCCGTTTAGTATTTAATGGTAATGTATACTAGTTTAACTGAACAGCTAATAGATGCCACTGACACGGATAATGCAATTTTAGGTTGTAGTCCTCTGTTTCACAACAGCTGGGGTGAGGGAGGAAAATACACAGTAGTTCATTAAAAGTTAGTTAAAGCTTGTGTAGCCAGACCTTCAGACTGATGGTTAAAAGGTCTGGAATTCATGAAAGCATTCATTGTCCAAAGCCCGCCCCTGCCCATTAGGCTGTTTAACCAACATGTCAAACAACCAATCACAGATAGTTTCATTCAGCATCACATTTGAGGGCGTGGAAATGTCGCCACAATTACAGACAAAATTCTCTGACATATTTTATTTTTATGCCACAAAATGTAATTATTTCACTTACTTTTAAAAATCCAGTGTTTAGTTGATCCTTATTACCACTTGGAACAGTTTTAAAAACAATGGCTTTCTTCTTTAGTGAGTTTGGAGTTGTAGCATCTTTGCTTACAGGTGGAATGTGTAAAAAACGCGACACACACGACTCCCAGAAATCCTGTCTAATTTAACCAACCTGATGATGACTTCGAAAACTCCTGAAGTGTTTCCACTTTTGTAGGCCATACGCATAAGACGTTCAGCCAGTGTTCTGTGGGCTTGACGTCTGAGGCTAAGACTAGTTAAAGGTTAATCAGAAACGTCTACGAGACTCTGCGTCAACGAGACGCTATAGGAACACCCTCAGCGTGACGGCTCTGAAACGTTTGTGAACGTTCGTAACCTAGACGTTACCCTTTCAGTCGAATCACTTCGATGTTACATATGGGAACATCCATGGAACAGGCCACGACCCTTGAGGCCGCATTATGCAGAGACCCCCCTACCGACAGGGGAGATACTTTTCCAGTTTGTCAGCAGAGGAGTCTGCACGTAACCTTCCCGTTGGGGAGCGGAGCACATGACTAAACAGACTAAAAAGTTTCTGCATGTAGAAATAAAGAAATGCAATATATAGATAAGATTATGGATATAATTCAATGGAAACACAGCCTTCTGGCTGACTGTGAAACATTGAGATTTGTAGCCACACCTACTGGGCGCAGGAGACCCAAAGGTAGCACAGTCGGAGCTACTTCGCTCTAGGTCCGAACTGCGGGGCAGGGAGGACTCAGGTTCAGCTATCACAGGGGAACACTGAGAAAAATAGTGCATGGATCCCGTGGGAGTGGCGCAGCAAGCCGACACCCGCTGCCTCCTGCTCACCTGCTGTCTTCAGTGAAGACACGGCAGGACATAGCCTCTATGCGAAGGTCGTAGAACCTGGCGAAGGTGTTGGTTGTCGCCCAGCCCGCAGACCGCGGCTGCAGCTGCCATATGCCCCAGGAGCCTCTGAAAAGTTTTAAGAGGAACCGCTTTTTTGTGCCTGAACGTATCTAGGCAGTTCAGCGTTGCCTGTGCGCGCTCACTGGTGAGGCAGGCAGTCATTTCGACCGAGTCCAGCTCCATACCGAGATAAGATCCTCTGCACTGGGGAGACTTTGCTCTTCTCTCGGTTGACCTGAAGACCGAGATGGCTGAGGTGCCATAGCACTATGACACAGATCCTGCGAGTGAGCTATTATCAGTCAAGATAGTTGAGTATGCGGATGCCCATCTGCCACAGCGGAGAGAGGGCACCCTCCACGACCTTTGTGAAGACGCGGGGAGAGAGGGACAGGCAAAGGGTAAGACCTTGTACTTATATGCTCGACCCTCGAACGCAAACCAAAGAAGGGGTCTGTGTCGAGGCAGAAACGAGACATGAAAGTACGCGTCCTTCAGGTCGATGGCTACGAACCAATACAGGCTCTGGGTGCATGTTAGCATGCATTTTGAGCGGCAGCTTAAGAAGGAACCGGTTCAAACCTCTCAGATCCAGGATGGGTCTCAGCCCACTGCTCTTTTTGGGCACGATAAAGTAAGGACTGTAAAACCCTGGCCTCATCTCAGCTGGAGGGACAGGCTCGATTGTGTCCTTCGCCAGTAGGACTACAACCTCCGCACGCAGGACGGCAGCATCGCTGTCCGAGCGGACTGTGGTTTAGCGGATGCCACGGTACGTGGGCGGGCGGCTGGGGAACTCAATCGCATAGCCGAGGTGTACAGTTCGTATCAACCACCGCGAAGGGCTGGAAAGCTCTGTCCAAGCTCCCAGCCGAGTCGCTAGGGGAATCAAGGGAACGCTGACCGCCGTGACAGCAGTGGGGCAGCCTGTAGGGGGACAGGGGTAGGGACTGATCCCAGAAGGCTGAATGACCTGAGGAAGAGTCTGGCTAAGCAGCGCTTACCCGCGCTGGCGACACAGTGCTCCGGGTAAGCCAGCTTCTGAGGAGACAAAAAGGTTTGCTCGACGATGGGCCGACAGTTGGGCATCGTGTGCCTCGGCGGGGGTCGGAGCATAGGTGCTGGGTGCCGCGGGGAGACACCCTCGACGACGAGCAGGCAGAGGCTGCGCACTCGGGGACCGGCTGGCCCTGCGAGGCAGGATGTGAGACATTGCCTCGGTCTGCTTCTAGACTGCCGAGAACTCCTGGGCTAAGTACTTGAAAGTGTCGCCAAATAGGCCGACCTGGGTGATGGGGGCATCAAAAAAGCGATCCTTCTCGGCGTCCGGCACCTGTGCCAGGTTCAGCCAGAGATGTTGCTCCTGGGCCGCAGAGGTGGACATCACCTGATCTAGGGTCAGGTTAGGACCTTAGAGTGGTTAGGACCACTCTTGTGCAGGTGTTTCAACGGCTGAGCAAAGCAAAGACGTGATTTCACCTTAACTTAATTGTTGTACTAATGTTCAATCACAGAAACATTAGAAACGTTAGTACATATAGTCTGCTATTCCCCAATCTGTGAAGTAACGTGCAAGAGGAAATTAGTTGATGTTAGCTAATGTTTATTAATTAGCCGTGTTGTCTGACTCGGTAACTTAGATGTTTGCAAAAGTTCATTTCAAGACAGCTTTACGTTAACAATTCACCTTGAATTTAACGAGTGCTCCCGTGAGAAATCATATTTGATGTATTGCCTCCTTAAGCAGCGACTCTTTTTAAACATAATTTGCATGTCGGTTGACTTTCTCTTCTAAGCCATGGCCGTCAGAATTTTTGCAGTACCCAAAAAAAATCCCACACCACTGACTTGGTCTTTTTTGACGGGGGGAAAAGTTGTGGGGGTTCACCTCCTTCGGCCATCCTGAACTTAAATTACTCACTGACTGCGGCTCACGTGCAAAATCACATACACATGCCTGCCAGCAGTAACCAGTAGGGGAGGGGCTGCATTGTTTTCGCTGCAGATACTCACACACAACCTAGTACGGAGTCCTGCACTTTCACTTTGACGACAAACAAATTGCACATATCATAGAAACGGTATAACTTTTTGTTTGTGGTTTTGAAACTGTGACTTTATCAAACAGCGGTAAACCTTGAAACTGGTTATCATCCCATGCCTACTCATGAATGAGAGGTGAGTGCTCAACGTAGCCATGGTCATCCGCTCGCACTGAGCGCATTGACCATCCATGAAAGCTGCCTCAGCGTGTTCTTGGCCCAGACACGCGAGGCAACGTTAACGCACGCTCGGATCGACATTTCGGAGAACGTTTTCACCAACCATAGAAAAAAACTGCTCTTTCTCCTGGATTGCCCAGGGAAGACCTTACGCGGCAACTCCATGCACTCAGAGGTCTTTGCTCGCTGGAATGCAAGATGACTGGCACAGCCGGCCTTGAAAAAGGCCACCAGCCCGCGGGATCCGCTGACAGCCGCCCAGTGTATACTCCAACTTCTCCAATCGCAAGTTAAGGGGGTCTCCAGCTCAGAACGACGTAGGCTCTGAAGTGAAAAGCTGCATGTGCACTGTGCTCGTGCCCTCTTATAGTCACGTAGTGATGAGGTGCACCTGAGCGCAATCAAGTGCATGCCAATGTTCATTGGCCTTTTGTATAAAGCTCAATGGCAACTGATCTCTATGGCGAGTTTCCATATGTAATGTCGAAGTGATTCGACTGAAAGGGTAACTTAAGCCACTATAAGTTGGAAATGTTTATCATTTTTCTTATTAAAATAAAATCATAGGCAGTGACAGGTATTTTTAGTATGAAAACGTGTTTCTGCCCATGCTGGATGGATAAATAAATCTGTATATAAATTATAGTATTTATGGCTTTTTCTATTACAATTCAGACTCTTTTTTTTTCAAGATATAAACTCCCACTCTTGAGAAGAAAAGTCAGAATTGTGAAATAGCAACATAAAAATGACAATTGTTAGATTTAAGAGTCACAATTATCTTTTTATTTATTTGTTTATTTTAAATGTAATTGTGAGATAAAAGCTTACAAATTGCATGATATTTACTCAATTCTAAGATGAAAAAAAAAGTCACAGAATTCCGAAAAAGATTGTGAGATATAAGCATAGTAAGTAAATATTAATAATAATAATAAAAATATGAGATAAATAACCTTTTACTTTTTTATTCTTTGGCAGAAATTGCTTCCATATTTTAGGCCACATTAATGCATTGTTTTATAATTTGTTGATAATAAAGAACGTCTCGGTTACGTTATGTAACCCTCGTTCCCTGAAGAAGGGAACGGAGACGTCACGTCGGTGACCGACGAATAGGAATCTCTCTTCAAGATGGCAAATCAACTCTGCGTGTATACAAACACGCCATTGAAATTGGCATATGCTGATTAATATCCAGCTGAACCTAGTCGCAGCGCGAGTTTAAAATAGGTCAGCGGATAAGCATTCATTAGTTTTTCGCTGAGGAGCCGAGCCGGTGTCTACGCCCCCCTAGCAGCGGTACAGATCCATGGCGAGGGGACGTGACATCTCCGTTCCCTTCTTCAGGGAATGAGGGTTACAATGTGTAACCAAGACGTTGCCTTTCAGTCGGTCACTCCGAGTCACGTCGGTGACCGACGAATAGGGATCCCTATGGAAAACACCATGGAAGCTGTCCCTTCCAGTGTTGTGTGGGAGCCTCCCAGACCCCCAGTGTTTGGTCTCTAGGCCGGGACTTACCACAGGATACCAGCACTTGCACTATCTCAGTAACTGGGCACTGGGACATCAGAAAGACGTGCATAACCTGCCTTCCCGTAGGAGGTCTAAGAAGAATAAGCATGAAATTCAACTGCATATGGAATATTGGAGGAGATTAAACCCTCGTGAGCATAAAAATACTGGGGAAAGGTATAAAGTTTTACCAACCACCTGAGTATTTCTCAAGGAAAACCCAGGGCTCCCAGCCCTCTAGCTGTTCTTAAGATTCAACGCATCAAGGGCCTGGCGCCAGACACTCCGCAACATCCGACTGCCGTGGGGGACGGAGGAACTCAACAGGGTCTACCAAAAAAGGACTCTCTGGAGAATATCGTAGCCAAGCCAACTGAACCGGTCCTACTCCGGCTCTTCAGTTCTGTTTGAAGTGAGAACTCGGGAGGAAACTGGTTCAACATGAAGGCTATAAAACCTAGCGAACGTGTTAGGGGTCGCCCAACCCGCAGCCCTACAGATGTCTGCCAGCGAGGCGCCGCGTGCCAACACCCAGGACGAAGCTACACTCCTTGTTGAGTGAGCCCGTACTCTGAGGGGGCAGGGCACACCCTGTGCCTGATAAGCCAGGGTGATAGCATCCACTATCCAGTGGTCGGCAGGCGAATTGAATCGCATAGCCGAGCCGGATGGTCCGAAGGAGCCAACGAGACGGTCTGAGCCCTATCCAGGCATCTAAGAACCAAGCAAGTGGCTCCAACGGGACGACCGTGGTGCCGGTGGAGGGCAGCGAGGGGGAACGCAGGGTCTCTAAGCCAGTCCGCAGCAGGGTCTAAGTGGATGCCACTCGTACCTGCGTTCTGGCAGAAATGCAGCTGGAAGTCTGTGAGGTCGTCCTCTGGGGACTCGAACCGCTGCCTGCAACGAGAGGAGAGAGAGTGTGAAACAAAGTTCTGTTTACTTGACTGTATACACGACTGTGCATAACATCTCGTCCCCTCAGGGGACCCAGAGATAGAGAAATCTGTTCTTTTGTCGAGTATTTGGGTACCACTGACCCGAAGGTCAGTGGCGGTTGAAAACGAACCAAAAGATTCTCCACCCGGCCCTCCTCCGGGGGAAGGAGTGGTGCGTTCACCATCTCCCAAAGAGCAGGCTCCTCCATCTCTGGGTCGTCCATCCTAGGGTCTCTTACAACGCCTCTTCCCTCCGGGTTTTGTAGAGGCCTTGGGGGACTGGGCGGGCGCCCGACTGCCGGCTGCGGAGGAGTGGAGGTGGCAGCGGGGGACCGCCCTTGGCGACGAGCAGGCTTCTTGGCGGTGGAGAACTGTTGGGCGAAGTTCTCCACCGCGTCACCGAAGAGGTCGGTCTGGGACACGGGAGCATTCAAGAACCGGGTCCTGTCTGCATCACGCATGTCGGCCAGACACAGCCACAGATGGCGCTCTTGGACCACCATTGTGGACATCGCACGGCCCAGGGCGCGCGACGTAACCTTTTTCGCATGAATCGCAAGATCCGTCGCGGCACGAAGTTCAGCCAGAACCTCTGGGCTGTGACCATCCTGGTGCAGGCCCTTCAGTGCCTTGGCCTGATGGACCTGCAGCAACGCCATAGCGTCCACAGAGGAAGCAGCCTTTGTAAGCGTCGCCGATGAGGCTCGATGAGTGCTTACAGGCCTGGGAGGGGAGCGACGGGTTACCCTGCCAGGAAATAGAGGCTTGAGGACACAACTGCATCGCAACCGACCTCTCAACCTGGGGGACCCCCGTGTAGCCCCTAGCTGCCCCACCATGCAGGGTGGTGAAGGAGGATGAGCCACTTGAACGCTTCCGGGCAGTGAAAGGTGCCCTCCATGCCTGAGTGAGCTCATCATGCACGTCCGGGAAGAATGGCACTGGGGTAGGACCCTGTGCAGAAGCACGAGCCACACAGAGGAACCAATCATCCAGCTGGAAGGGCTCGGGACTGGGTGGAGGATTCCACTCAATCCCGCCCCCCCTGGCGGCCCGGGAAAGCATAACCACGAGCTCCGGATCAGTGTCGGTCGCAGCGGAACGCCCAGCGTACTCGGAGTGACCGACTGAAAGGGAAATTAATGTGTTTACATATGTTTTTCATAATAAAAGCATTTAGATTTTTTTTACTAACAAATTTATGCATGTAGAGGAAGTGTCTCAAAACACATTTCCATGTTCAAGTTCAGTGGTCAAAGATGGCCACCTGGCACACGTTGATGAAAAAAGTGTTGCAGAATGTAAAAAGAAAAGAAAAAGAAAAAGAATAAAACAGCACCTTGAACAGCACCTTGCATTTTCCCTCCCTATATTTCTGATCATTGAGTCATGTTTAAAATCACTATAAACACGTGTCTGCACATATATTATATATAATGCATATTGAAGCACCAAATTGCTAGTGTTTTTTTTCTTCAGGCTCTCAATATTAACTGTTTTAATAATAATCTTTAAAAAAGCTTAATGTGTTGTAGTTTGAGATTACAGTGCAAAGTGAAAATTATAGACATTTCCTCAGTATCTCATTATTTTCTATTATTTACTTTATTAGATGTGCTTACCAGGCCAAAAAATGAAGCTTGTACAATGAAGCTAATTTGGCAGACAGCCATTAAGGTGTGAGAAGACATAAAGAGTACACTGGGAAATAGAAATGTTGTCACCAAAAGATTATTAATGCAATGATTGAAATTTGTCAATCGACATGTACACTTTGTACATGTCGCTTTGTACATTTAGCTATGCTATTTATTATTTTATACTTTTTACAATAATATAACATGGAGTAATAGAACAACAAGTTAAGATGGATAGTTAGTTAAGACTTTCCTTTATGAGAAAGATGTACACTTTAGTAAAAAAAAAAAAAAAAATATATATATATATATATTTTTTTTTATACATATATATATATATATATATATAAATGTGGATTGAATGCAGTAATTTTAGACACTTAATTGTATATTTTCAATTTATATTAAATGCAATTAGTTAATTTTTAAACTTCATTAATTATGTTGGTTAAAGTTGGTTAGAATGGTTAAAGTGTACTGCCAAATGTATTGACAAGCATTTATTGCAAAATGTTATTTATTTTGAAACTTGTATATTATGTATTTAAATATGTAATTACAGAAGTGTATGTAATAATAATAATAATAATAATAATAATAATAATTTACTGTATTTCACTTTAAAGCCCGGTTTCACAAACGGGGCTTAGCTTAAGCCAGGACTAGGCATTAGTTAAATTAAGATATTTAAGCAACTTTAACAAAAAAGCCTTAAAAGA
>JAUMHQ010000290.1:30080-40190 GCA_032361165.1 Enteromius paludinosus | reverse complement strand
AGTGATCAAATACTTATTTGACACAGTAATTCCCAAATAAATTGTTAAAAAATCATACAATGTGATTTCCAGATTTTCCTTTTTAGATTCTGTCTCTCACAGTGGAAATCCACCTGTGCTGAAAATTGTAGACCCCTCCATTATTTCTAAGAGAACTTGCAAAATCACAGGGTGATCAAATACTTATTGAACTCACTGTATTTATTTTTTTCAGAATTTTTTGAAAATTACAGGCAGATGGGTAAAATTGGGATTACTAATGTTATCAGTCTCCAGGACTGAAACTGAAGAGCACTGCCTTAAGGGGACATAATGATGGGAGTGAAAAAGTATTTTATTGGTTTTGCACCTGCTCACAAAACATTTCTATTTCCTTGTAAAACTTGTGTTCCCCTGAAACTTTACTCTCATTCCAGAAATTAAACATAATTTTTCATCCCACCTCATGTTATTTCTATCACCAGTTTCTATCACCAGGGGTACATTTTCCTATGCATCCTTATGGGCTTTGTAACAAGCACCATGATTTGAAGAATGATTCTTTTTTTTAATAGCACAAACATTGCAGAAGCTGTCCAACCAGAACAAAGTGCATAGGATGCAATGAATTACACACTGCATATAATGCATAATTTGTTCATCTTAATATTTCTGAATTGATATTAGGACATCATAACCATACTGGGTAAAAATTGGATCTTGTAGCTTGCAACATTATTGTTGCACACTGCATATTGCTTGACGTTTTAAAAATTGAAAAGGCAATATACAGCATACTCTGTAGTGCGTAATAGGCCATACGCTTTACTGCATGCCAATGTATGCCGCAATGATTTATCATTTGCTTCTTCATGTCAGGTGTGAGTGGATAGGTAAGTGTTCGCTCTGGCTCTGACTCTGGCTTTTGTGTGTGTTTGGCAGTGTAAAATGCTTGCTCTGCACCGATGTCAGATGGACGTGCTGGGAGTTCGCAGTGTGATCGTGTGCACCAGCCCTTCTGATGGATCCATAACCTCAGCTTATTCCTCTCAGCATAATTGATTTATGACTAACCAATCATATAATCAGTTGTTTCATTAAGGTATCAAAGATGTCTCTGCTTAAATTCCTTTGATCAAATAAAAAATGGACTCAAATTAAACATACATTTGTTGACATGCGGTACAGATATAGAGTGGTAAATGAAATGCAAATAGCAGCTCGGATCATTTGATTACGGAAGGATTCGCCATATTGTTTTATAATAAGTTCATATTCAGTCTATTTTTGTAATAATAATGTATTTTATTAATATTTTCTATACGCACACACACACACACACATATATATAGACAATATATATATATATAAAGTCTTGCGGCATGCCCAACACAAAAAAAAATAAAAAATACAAAATCATGAGTGTTAAGGTCAAGATCCTAAAAATCTAATAATTTGACCTTAATTAATAATCTTAATTAATTATGAATTATTAACAATTAATATCTTAAGGGAAAATACCTGTAGCACTATAGCATTATGCCCTGTAAAATAGATTTTTTTTTTTTATTATTACAGACACTGGTTGTTCTGTTGAGTCTAAATCTTATCTGATCTCTTCTGAAACTGACATTACTGGAGTCGTTTTCTCAGGAGAAGCAGAAGACTTCAGTAGAAAGCTCCATTTGCTCTCCATGTATTCTCATTGCTGCCTTGAAGACATCTGGCTTGTGATTTTTCTCTCCTGCGGGCTGTATCCTGAAGCTCATGTCTTGAGCAGCGCCTCTCCATGTCTTCTGAGGAAGCGCTGCATGTAGTTTTGAAATGGTTCTGACAGCAACAGACACATCTCATTGTGTCAGACTTCAGTTTCCCACAACATGTTCCCTTCGACCAGGTTTTGTTCTGCCATAGCGCTGAACCTCAGGATGACTACACTTGTCAGCCGAATGGCTTTGAGGTAACAAATCGTTTGATTTGTCTTTGACACTTCAGCTGTACACAAATAAACCAGTGTTGCAGTGGATTGCACCAGTACCGTTTAGTGGAGCAGGTATGGTACGCTAGTGATTCTCAGCCGTACAATGACTGAACAGATTGATTCCGTGATGGTGTAACGCATGGAAATTAACCAACAAATTCGTACCCTCAAGAAGTATTGAGAGGGGGTCGAGGCAAGAACTACTTTGTTCATGCTTATGGTCCCACAACTTTCTAAACACTTTAAATTTCAGTATAGCTAAAGTTCCTTTCAAGGAAACACTAGGCAACCATATTTAATGCTTTTAAGTGTCATTTCAGACATGGTAGACCAACTCCTTAAGCATATACTTAAACATAGAAAGACTGAAGTGTATACATATACTTAAAGTTTATTTTGAATACACTTTAGTAAAGAATACTTTAAAAAAAAGAAAAAGAAAAGAATGCTTAATCTTTTTTACTGTATATTGCAGATCCATCTAGCCAATGCACATATAAAGTCCTAAATGTGAATCTCAGAATCAGAGATTTTATACAATCTCAGAAATAAAAGTACAAAAGCTGTCACTGGAGTGGTACTTTTTCAAAATGTACACTTTTGTACCTATTAGGTTCAATTATGTACAATTTAAGTACTAATATGTTCCTTTAAGGTACCAAGATGGACCCTTTAGGTACAAACATGTACTTTTTGAAAAGGTACCACCCCAGTGACAGCTTTTGTCCCTTTATTGTCATCTCCCCAAATTTGTCACTACCAAAAAACAGTAATCATACTTTCATTAGAAGGATTATATTGATTTATAAAGATTTGACATACAGATTATTCATATTTTATTCATGCTATTTCATTTTTTTCAGAGATAAATACAGAACAATTACATTTTTAACAATGTTTTAAGTGTGATTTATAAGATTTTGTATATTTTGAATCCAATATTTTATATCTGCATATACTGTAATTTGATTTCAATAATTTGATCGTACTGATTTTAAAGTTAAAGATTCATTAGTTTGAATATACACTGAACCAAAAACTGTCATAACATTTTAGTTGACAATTCAGTATATTTATTTTTGACAAAACATCTCATGTTTCAGTAGTGGCAGCACATTTTCAGTAATGCCTATTGATGCTTTGGTAGCAACCACATCACATTACAGAATTGTAATTTACATACTAAAACTCACACACCTAAAAAAACATACTAATATACAAAAAAACATTGCAAAACTGCTCTAAGCATTTTATTTCCCCCAAATATAAGCATTTCATTTTCATTGATGCAGCTCTCTGACCTTCCCATGGACAGCAAGGATCCTATCTCGATCAAGACAGAATTTACATTTTTGGGTGAACTATCCCTTATATACATCTAAGATTTGAATGCTTTTTAAATGTGTTTTTGGCTGTGGGAAAGCTGTTTGCACCAATTCTGTAGAATGTCCTTTATACAATATATGACACAGCTGAAACACTGAGCCACCAAAATAACGTATAAAGAGGTTTGTCAACATGAAATGCTATTTGCAACCAATTTTATATCTGTAATCTGGCAGATTTTTCTCATGGAAGCAGAAAAATTAATATTAAAAAGAAAAAGTGGGTTGACTTTCCTCTTGAAACACTGGCAGCAGCAATTTTTTTAAAACAATCCCAAATAGGGTTGAGGTGATATATAAAATATGGTCTCACTTTACATTACACTGTGTACTTCCATAGTAACTAGATGTGTATGTAGTATGCTTGCACTGGACACATACAGTTTGGCTTCTGCTGGCCAGGCTCGCTGAAGGGAGGAGGGTTGAAGGCCTGTAGTACTACTGGCTGAGGTGTGACCGTTGGGACCTTGGACTGTAACCAGCTCACAGGTACAGGAAGGTTTTGGCCATGCCAGGCGCTAAGTCGTGATGTGTAGGGGCCATTGAGAGGACCTGAAGGTCACCTACTCTCCTCAGAGAACACAACGCTAGCAGTGGTGTGGTCTTGATCATCAGTAGACGATCAGAGATCTCCTCTATGGGCTCAAATGATGGCCCACAGAGGGCCTCTAACATGACAGCCAGGTCCCAGGTTAGCACCCGGGAACGTACTGGTGGCCTCAACCTCAGTGCACCGCGGAGGAAACGTATGACCAGGGGTTCTTAACCAATTGTGTGTCCACCGAGAGTGGCGTGGTAAGCTGATATTGCCGCCACATAAACATTCAGGGTGGAGTGGGTGATACCAGTGGAGAATCAAGCCTGCAAAAATTCCAGAACTGTAGCAACTGGGCAGTTAACTGGATCTTGCCGGTGTTCTCTACACCAGGAAGTGAACAACTTCTTTTTCAGGATATATATTTTCCTTGTAGATGGAGCTCTGGATTGGAGGATGGACTCAACAACCTTGGCTGAGAGACCAGTGGCTAAGGGGCCACACTCTCAGTTTCCACAGCTTCGGGCGAGGGTGCACGATGGTGCCCCCCGCATGTGAGAAGAGATCCCTCCTGATCTGAATTTCCCATGGAGGGCCGTCTAGGAGGGACGTCAAGTCTGAGAACCATACTCGGTCCCAGTGGAGCTGGATGAACTAGAGAGTACTAAAGGGGACATTGCGCATTCTCTCTCGAAAGTGAAGAAGTCTACCTCTGCTCTCTAATAAACTCTCCAGATCTGCTCCACCACCTCGGGGTGAAGCATCCACTTCCCAGGCCTCAGCCCCTGTCTCGACAGGATGTCTGCTCCTATGTTTTCATCACCTGTAACACAGCCATTGTGTGCAGACACTCACCAGCCTGACCCGCTGCCGAGTACCGACGTTGTTCTTAATGGCTTGGAGGGCAGGGACAGAGACTTTAAGGACGATGCCAAATCGGGAGAGAGATAGCTCGCAAGCATCTGCTCTACCCATGGCGTTGCCTTGTATCCGCTCTCCTTCATCCCCAATACACTACCATAAAAATCAGAAGTGGGGACGAAGAGGCGTGCCGAGAATGGTCGTTTCCACGATCTTGCAACCTCGGTATGGAGATCAGGAAAGAACGGCAGGTTCCATCTTGGAGGTGATGGCTGCTCCCGGAGAAATCTTTCATCTAATTGACTCTGGCGCGGCTCTGATTTAACCTCGGCCGGCCAGTCGATTTTTAATCTAGCTACTGCACGAGTAAGCTCGACCAAAAGCTCCTCATATCGGGGTGAAGAGGATGAAGAGAGAAGTAGCGCTGCGCCGCCTTGATGAGGGGAAGTAGTAGGAAACGCTTCCCTTCTCGTCTGGCTGACTCTGTAGTCGAGGACCGAGATGGGGACTCGCCTGTTTCGGAAACCCTCTGCTAAGTCGAGCTGCGATCCCCACAAACGCTAGCCCCCCAGCGCCGCGAGGATCGCTTTGGAAAGCACCCTCATCATTGAAAAGAGGTCTCCGGGTGTTGGGTGTTAATTTTGGGATTGGGTAACTCAAAATTCCAATTTGATTAAGTATTTGTGGTGCTGATGTTTGAGTGTTGCTATTTTTGTGCAACCATGCAAGGGAATTAATGTAATTTACTGAATATTTGCAGTAATGTAAATATCATATATGCATTCATCACTCTGTAGTCCAGCATCTGACTCAAGCTGGCAACTTGGAGGTCATCCTTTAGGTACTATAGGACTTTGAATCGAGGAGATGAGGTGTAAATGTTTTATTTCTGGACATGAACATATTGATGTGGCAGCTTTGATTTAAAGAATTGAATCTCCCATGAAACCTGTGCTGTGTATGAAACATAAGTCCTTTTGCTTGAGACGTTACATTTCCCCACTAATGCTGCCCATTCCGGTCCATCTCTCGCCTGTACGTTCTCAACAGAGCCATTCTTCTTTCTGAAAAATGGTCAGGGGTCTGTTTGGTCAGCAGCGTTCTGGTAATTGTTTATTTGTGTGCAGTATATAAATGAAAACCATTACGCATAAAAAATTATTCTTGAGTCAATGTAGTGAAAGAACATTTAATGAAACAACTTTGATTATTTTCAACTATATGATTTTTACTGCATTTTATAACTTCCAATTTGGTTGCACGTTGTTAATTAGTTGTTTTTGTTCATTTGTTTGATTTTAGACATTTCAGTGTTCAAAAACAGATCTTCCAAAAACAGAGAGATAAATTTGTATCCATATTGGTTAAATACTGCTAATTAAATAATGTGTCAATAGTTATTTGAACAATCTTTCAAAAAATCGGGACATCCGAGGTGAAGTCAGCAAAAAAAGTCAGAAAAGAGGCAGAGCAAGTACATTTTGATTAAAGATTACATATATAAACTTAATTTTTTAACATGCACTCATCAATCATGCTCAGTAAGACCAAGATCTTGTATTAGGGGCAGTTTTGATTTCATGTTGTACTCCAGTCATGAGGCACGTTCAGTGAGTGGATGGAAGTGGGTGGGAAAAGAAGGGGGAGATGGAGTAAAAAAGAGCGAGACGGGACCAAGAGAGCGAGAAAGCATGAGAAGGTGAGCGAGACAGCAACAGAGTAAGAAACTGGGATAGATAGACTGTCTTCTCGTTGTCTACTAGACGATTGATTTGTTGGAGAGTGTCTTGTAGTGAGCTGGCGTGGGGTCCCAAGTCAGAGTCGCATATAGACCCCCTCCCTCCACACCCCAGCGGACTTCCTGAAGACTTGAAGTGAAAGATAGAGAGACAGCAGCAGGAGACGGCAGAGACACAGGCGTCTCAATCATGTCTGTCTTAATTGCCACCCAACAAATCGATACGGCTGCCTCCTCTAACATGGTAAGAAACTTTCAGTGATGGCTGTGCTGTTTTATCCCTCCAGAGAGACTGATTCTTTACCAAGGGCTTTATATCTTATTAGAATTTTGGAAAGGCGTCCGGTGACAATGAATAAGTAATCTAATACTGCAGTCTAAGGGGAATTGTATTGTTTTTGCTGTTCTTGTATGTGTGGTTAAATAAGATATGGCCCCCAAACTGAATATCACTTGTCTGATTTGTTAAGGCTTGTAAAATATATGGCACGCTCATATGTTGCTCTGTCGTTTTTGATAGAAAACACTCTCTTCCTGTTAATAGGAGCATCCTGAAGTAGTAAGCAGTGTATTTGGTGGCATGTATGTGCTGTTTGCAGTGCTCTGTGAGTGCTTGAAATAAATGTTAAAAATCAGTTTAAAATATAATTAGACTGAATTGAATTAAATTTGTTGTGTTTGTGTGTTTTATTTATTTTACATTTTGATTTTTTTTATTACTAGTGCCTTGCAACTCTATTGTCTCAGAATGTGTGTTATGTTATGTTACGTTACGTTACATTACATTACGTATCAATGTAGAGGGCTTTCATGACAAGCTCCCAATAAGCAGAATTAGGATGTTGGGAATGAGATAGAGTTATACTGACATGTCAGTTTGATTGAGTATTTGTGGTGCTGCCGTTTAAGTCTTGCATTTTGTTTGCTGCACATATCAATATGCAGAAGAATGAATGCAGTTATGCTGAATCTTTGCACCAATGTAAATATCTTATATGCATACATCACTCTGTATTCCAGCATCTGACTCTTTTTGAGAAAGAAGTTGAAAACTAGGAGGTCATCCATTTGATTCAAGGAGATGAGGTGCAAATGTTTTATTTCTGGACATGAACATATTGATGTGACAGGTTTAATATAAAGTATTGAATTTCCCATCAAACCTGTGCTGTGTATGAAACATCAGTCCTTTTGCTTGAGACGTTTCATTTCTCGGCTAATGCGTTCATTTCAGCCCATCTCTCACCTGTACTCTCTCAATGGAGTCATTTTTCTTTATGAAAGATGATCAGGTGTCTCAGAAAGTATTCAACATCAATCCCAGACTCCTAAAATTAATAGTTGGCCTATGTTTCCTTCTTTTCTTTTTCCTTCTTTTTAACAATAAGAACATCCTCCAAATTAATAAAAAAGATGGTAAAATCCTAAAGTATAAAAAAAAAAAAACACACACACACACACACACACATTATATATATAGTTTATGTTTCATCTGTGGAAAATTACAGAGTGTTACAAATACAGTATGAAAAAAGGCTCTGAGATCTTCTCTAAGAGCATTTGTCTTTGGGGAAGATTCCTCTGCCCTTTAAGTCATTATTCTGCCTGAAGAAATCAATACTGACATGCAGCCTGTTGCTGTCCTGTCACTAACTCAACCTTTATCTATCAAAAGACTGAATATGAAATGAAAAAAAAAAAATGAAAATAGCTGTTCAGAGAAATTAATCGTGTTGAATTAAACATACTGATTTTTGGTATTTATTTCTGTTTTACAAAGGCAAACTCTTGCTAAACATGCTAATTGAATCGCCTTCAAGTCAGAAGCATTTAGAATAAGGTTGCCACCGTAGCAAATTAAAATGCCGTTTTTAGGTATAATCTTTTAAATGCTGGATTGTTGGTATAATTAGTAGTTAGAGCATGTCTGCCTCACTGCTGTTTTTCAAACCGGTTTGTCCGTAATTACATTTTCCCAGCAACCATTCAGGGCAGGATTATAATGGACGACTGTGGAAATTCTGCAGTAGACTTGTTTTTTGAAAAGACTTATTTTCATCACACTATGGCTATGTTCCAAAACCTTCTGAACTGCCTCCACTGAAATAAACCTCATAAATGACTGATTTGAAATGTAACAAAAAATAATGCATCTCTTCAAGGGTTCAGACAACTAATTTAACAGTCAGTAGTCTTTAAAGGGGTCACACGATGCAATTTCTTGTTTTCCTTTTCTTTAGTGTGGTATGTAGCTGTTTGTGCATGTAAAAGATCAGAGCAGAGTTACTTGTGGAAATATTTACACTATGCCACTCAAATGTGTGCGCAAAGAAAGAAGACATGGTTTCAGTAACCATAGTAGTGCTGTTACAGTATATTTATTTTGAAGGGTGAAGCTTGCGATTATGGTAAGGGCTTTACATTTCCAACATGGGCTTGTGGTGTTTGGCCAATCACAATGCACTGTGTCAGCTGGCCAATCAGAGCTGACTGCACTTGTCAGAAGTGCATTTGAGAGAGGTGGGGCATAGCGGAACTACAATAATGTACTGTATTTGAAAAACAATGACGCATCAAATACACAAAATAATGATCTTTAAAATAGCATAAAATTACCACTTTAAAAAGCAAATCTATACCTGTCAACCCTCCCGTTTTTCCCAGGGATTCTCCCATATTCACATTCTATCCCACTATATTCCCATTTAAATATTTTCACATATTTTTATAAGGATGCATATCCATATCGGATGCATTCTGATTATTTGTGGGTAAATAAGATAAACCATTAATGATGAGAATATTAACTACATTTTCATGTTTTAAATATATTTTATTTGATCAGGCAGATGATATCCTTTGTGTGTGTGTGTGTGGGGGTGTGCGTGCCTGTTCGGGATGTTGCATGGGGTAAATTGGTAAGCATGGGGACCAGAAAATTTCTGTTAAAAAACAGGAAAATCTGTCAGAAATGTTCTTTTAGATAAACCGTAAAACAGTAATTTCTTGTTCCATAATTACAGGTTATTACTGTACTTTACTTAAACAAAAAATATTTTTATATTTACAGGGTGTTTTTTAACTTTTACCATAATAATTGTCAGAATACAGTATTAAACTGTAATTTTTTTTAAATATTTTTTGTTATCAGTTATATACATTTGGGCTTCATGTTACATCTTCTGCTGCTTAATGAACGTTTATTGCATTATTTAAGTGTCGCGTGTTACCATGATGGTGTTTTGTGTTTCCATAAATGAATCTGTGCATCTTCTTTAAACTAGTTTACACTTCTGCTTGTGGCTAAACTACTTGATATGAGCTTTGATTCTTCATGTGGCTCTTCTTTAACCACCACTATTATGGTGGAAATTAGTATGTTAAAAGCATTTATTACACGGCTCTCTGGAATGCTTGATTCTGATTGGTCAGTTGAGACAATTGTAGGTTCATTATTTTCGAATAATAACCGCTCCAAAGTAATAACGCATAGCCGGTACTACTTATATGTTTCAAATCCCTCCGCGCCAACAAAGATTACCGTTTGGTGCCACCTTGTGACAAACACTGGACAACATAAGGTGCAATAAATAACTAAAATACATCCGTTGTTATATATTCATATGTAGAT
>JAUMHQ010000290.1:15002-29980 GCA_032361165.1 Enteromius paludinosus | reverse complement strand
TTTTCCTTATGTGGCAAGTAGCCGTGTAATAAGCGGGATAATGTGCAGGCAGCCGGTAGTTATCGCGAAATAAGCCCCGACAGTGTGATCAGGACCCAACGCGAAGCGGAGATCACACTGTCGGGGCTTATTTCTGCGATAACTACTGGCTGCCTGCACATTATCCCTTACAAAACAGATTTTAATAGCAGTGTGCGTTATTGAATTAACTGGTTTACATTCAAATTCTGTTGTTGCCAAACATGATTATTTCAGCAAAATACTTGCAGGGAATTCTGAGAATATCAGTTTATAGATTTAACTGTAAATTATACATTGATGTATTCTATTTACTTGTAAAAACTGTACAATTAACAGCACTTTACTGTAAAAATTACATAAAATGTATGATTTACAGTTTTTCTCTTTATATAGTACAGGGATTTACTGTTAACCTATTAATAGTTTTTTGGGGTTTTTTCTGTAGCATTTTCACAGTTTATTACCCTTAAAATCACAGTATTTTTTTACACTGCATCTATAACGTCTTTTGTGTGCTGTTCTTCAGACATAACAGTATATATATATTTTGGTTTACGAGCTGTATTCTTTCAAGCTTTTGTCACGTTAGCACTTGGCTAACCTTTCCATCATTTATATTTTGTTACAGTTTAGCAGCTAAACTATAGCTGTGTACACACTGAGAACAAAAATGGTGTAGACAATTTTCCCTTAGAAATTGCTATTAGCAAGAAATAACACACTGAAATAGTCAATATAAAAGAGCATTTTAAACAATATTTGTTGTAGCGTATATCAGAGATTTCAGTAAGGACACAAGTTTCTCAGCAACAACTGCTGGAGAAAAACTAATTGCCTCAAATTCAGCACAGTTACACTGAGTTTGTTGCCCTGAACTACATACTGTAGTACCTTTGACTTTGTTTTCCCTATGGTATTTTTTGTCTTTGTGCCATCTCTTGTTTTATCCATTTTCTCCTTTCATCTAGAGGTCTAGATAATAACACTGAACTTTGCCGTGTCCAGTATGGCTGGCAGCTCTGCTGAAGTAATAAAGGAATTTGGCAGTATCTTGACTGATGTGTTGAGTCCTGCAGCAGTGGGGTGCTGCACAAACTCTCATATAGAGCTACAGTATTATAGACCACACAACATACTCTTTGTCTTTCACCAAAAAAGAAAGTACCAGAAAGTAGACATTTGTTTTATAGTTTATTCCTTTAACCATTTTACCACAGTAATAGTTTTTTTGGGGGTACGATGTATCATGCCACATGAAATAGTTTGAAGTACCTTAAAGTAATATATAAATACCATGGTACAACTTCCTTTCTTTCTAGTCTACATGAGACTTTATTTCAAGTGTTTCTTATAGGATTGGGTTTCCATTTGCCCTACATACTGGCTGCATGTTTGAATGTCTGGTTCTTTGATGGGGAACTGCGTGACAAAAACAGAACTTTTTTTTCGCTGAATGTTGTTTTTCCTGCTTGATCTGAGGGGAGGGATTGGGTGCATGGAGCTGTCACTCAGAGCGAGTGTCTTTCTCTGACAGGCTGGAACAGAGGGGTGGAGGGGTGGATGAGAATAACAGGGCCTATTAATTTCACCGTTTGGATTTTACACAAACATGGTCAAGCTCCAGCAGCCTCAATCTCTGCCTGTCATTCAACTGGGTCTCCATCGAAGCCGTAACACACACACACACACACACACTAGGATAGGGATGTATAATGGTATTACACCATTATACTGCTACACACAGTGCTGTATTTTTGTGTGGTTGTCAGCAGGCAGGTCAGCTTTACAGTATGTATTTACACTAGGAAATGATGGAGAAACAGAGTGATTTAGAAATTCAGAGTGATCCAGACACTTCAAAATGTGTGTTATTTATGTGTTAATATTAATAAGTTGTAGTAACCCAGGATCATTGGAAAAACATGCCTGAGCTGACATTTCTGTAGAAAAGTGATTGCATGTTTTGCAACACTTTAAAAGTGACCTGCCAAGTGAGTGGAATTTTATCTAGAATAGATAAGCATTAATTCAGCAACTTTGGTATCACTTTAAAGTAGGGAATTCTTTTTCACTATTAACTATGACTTTTCCCTTGATAAATTCCCCATTTGCTGCTCATTAATGGCAATGCAGTTGTTCAGTTTATTTAATGCCTAGTATTAGGCACGCAGAATAAGGTTATGTAAAATAAAGCATTAATTTACTACTGATAATGGCTCTATACCATTAAAAACTAATGATATTCTAGTATATGCATGCTAATTAGCAACTAGTTTAGAGACCCTAAAATAAATTGTTACCACAACTTTTATTGCATTTGTTGTTGTATGTACAGTATTGCAATATGCAACAAAAGGTTAATACTTATTTTCATTTAATAAAATCAGTAGACCATTTTTCCTGTACTTCTGTATATTTTTAAGGCTGAGTATTTGAACTACATTCCAAAGCATTATATTGTACAGTACATTTAACTCCACTCCATTTCATAAATGTTCCTTGTTCTTTTGAACTAAAGAAATTGATTGAAGGCACAATAACATAACATTCTGTGAATGTTTGTGAATGAACTATTGTTTTACCCAAAGAACCTGTTGAAGTGTTTGTTCTGCATTTTTCATTCATTTGTGAGTTGGACTGATCCAATGCTGCGGCTACTGAGTGAAAAACTCAGATTTAATTAACTGGGATATCATAGCAGCTTGAATGTGTGCACGACTGAAAGTGTGAAAAGAAAATTAAATAAATCTTACCATTATAAACGAAATGTGTGTTATTTATATTGTATATTATCTATAAATTACTTAAAGCATATGCAAGTATTACACTACTATTAAAATACTATTGAATATATTGACTATATCCCAATCTGGAATCCCACACAAAGCAAAAAGATACATACAGTCAAATTTCCCAGTGCTCTTGCAGGATACCTAAAGGACTTTAAATGAAAGGACAAGAAATAACTATAGAATGATCATACTGTGGTATTTGACTTGGTTATATCACTTTGACACCTAGTAAGAAAAGTTCAAAATTGTGAAGAGCAGTGGGGCAGCCATCTGTTACACTCCAACAGCCTTCCTCTCCTCAGCTGGGTTATAGAGAGGATTGTCTAGACTAATTTAGTTGGTCCCTTTGTTGTAGAGTACAGAAATGTGAAATATACAGGTAATGGCCATATTGATCTCGCACATATCAAAGTGTTGTGGCTGAGGAATGTAATACAAAGGAATAGCTTCTTGTGATCTCTCTGGCTCTCCTGCCATGAAGATCCATTCTGTCTCTCTCCAGTGGAGTACAGGCCCTCCATCAACAAGGTCAAGCGTCTCTTCCTCCCTCTGTAGCTGTTCTTCACATTCAACGTCGACAATGAAAGGACATATTCCCAGTTTGCCTCAAGACCCTTACGAAAAATGTTAATTGAACACATTTTTAATCAATTATTCTCTTTTCTAAGGAATAGGTCATTATCTATATATATATCTATGATAGGCTACATTTTAAAGATAACAAGTCTCTGTATCTATGGGTCTATGACTAGATTTTAAAGAAATGTGTTTCTGTTAAGTTTCAGGCATACATAAAAACTGGTTCTGTGCTCATCTCTTCCCAAATGTGTATATTTATTCAGTTCACATATTTGTCATATTGTCTCTCTTTTGACATCAGTACCCCACAACTCTTACACACACACACATACATACCAGCCATAGTCACTGGAAATAGTCCAGAAAAAAAGTTTGGTGTGTGCTGCTAACAGCAAGAGCATCCGTCATATTAGGAGGAGAACTGTAATGCCTATTACACTGGAGAAAACTGTCTTATATGGATGATAAATCCAACCAGAACGGGCAGATCAAGCTAGGTGGTGAGATGGAGATGATTGGCCCTCAAAACAAAGAGTAAAACATCCACCGACAATCTTGTTTTCCTCAACCACCTCATTTATAAAGCTTAGGCACAGACTTTTGCAGACATTGGCATTAGAGGAATTTAAGGATATAAAGTTTGCTGGCAGATATACAGTATTTGAAGAAACTTAAACACAGTAGTTTCAAAAAGCAATAGGATGCTTACAATATCTATATGTCATTACATTAGCTATCTAAATTTAAAAAATCAAGTAACGTCTGCACTAATGCTGCTTTTCCCTGATCTATCTTCTCTTTTCTTACTTATAAACTTCTGTTTTGGTGATTTTTACTAAATGCATGAAGTCAGCGTTGTACAGTGTGTTTGTGCCTCTATGTGTTTCTTGTTGGAACGTCAGGATGGCACAGCATTGTTCCTGGGCCGGTTAAAGGTTTTAACACGTTCATGAATGCATACTTTACCCCTGCAGGTGTTTCTGAGTGATGCATCATTTAAGGAGCTCTTGCATATGCAAATCTCTCAGAGGCTGATTATGTTTGATGGAGCAGATGTCCTTACTCTTACGGACCGCCTGGGGTTTTGTGTGTATGTGGGTCTGGGAGGTACCTCTCAGCCGTGCACAATGCAGATTGGTGCATTGTGTTGTGAAGAAAGGGCATTGGTTTAATGTGTAATTACCTTTCACAACAAAACAGGATTCACACTAAATTTAACACTTCATTCAGTTTTCAAACAAAAACAAAACAAACAAACAAAAGGGACAAACTATCTATCTAAAAGGTATCAAAATGTCATTTTCTTTTTGACATTTCAGTTGCATCAGGAATTTTCTGATTATTTCAAGAAAAAATGGAGGAGGGGTTAAGGATCCCAACATTTTAATTGATTTTACAGGAAAATAAATTTTATTGCATTTTACAATAACTGTTTATTTTCATATACATTTCTATTTTTATAAGTAATATCTTCCTGTGAAAGAAAAAAAAAATTCTGCATCATTACTCCTCAGTGTCACATTCTAATTTGCTAAATTATTATCAGTGTTAATTCAAACAGTGGAGCATAATCAAATATTTGGAAGGAAACTATGAGGTTAATTTTGAAGTGATTGTACACATCACAGGGGCCTCAGTAAAATCTCAATAGAATATATGGGTTAAATCAAAATTAACATAAATTGAAGTTTCTACAAACATGTGACTTGCACTGGAGGTGTCTAGTTTTGTAAGTGTTCATTTCTTTGGCCACATGGAGGCACTCTAGTATTTCTTGCCATCAGTGTAAAGAGAAAGATATAAAGAATTAGAATGTATATATCACCACAGAAAATCACTCTTTAGTTGTTTGACTTCATTGTTTTTGACTCATTCTTGGCAATCCTTTTACTTTTTTCCCTCTGACCAGTTTGGCCACTATTCACACGTGGGAAATCATCACGAATCAGGTCATTGACTGTTCAATCCTTGTTCTCGGCTGAGAGAAATTTGTCACCATCTTCTCTGGTTTTTGAGGTTGAATAAACTTGATGGATGGATGAACGTGAACAAAGAAAATGGACATGTGGAGAATGATGATGAAGCTGAACTTTAGTCTTCCTGTGAACTGTTCGTCCCATCACCTCGGTTTTTACTCTCTGAATTTAAACCTTATCGATCTGCTTGTTTGACTTTTTTCCCCTTGGATCTTCATCGGCTCTGTCTGTGTGTGAGTGCGAGGGCTTAAAAGATCATTTTGTCAGCATCAGCGTTCCTATAGCACACACTGCACTTTGATAAGAGCATATCTTGTGATATTTCCTAATGGCTTTGCTGTACCAATGATTTTTCAGTAAGATAAGTGCCGCTGGGTAGACAGAAAGTGGGAAGACCCCACACCGGTTAGACTCACACAGGGTCTCGCCGGAGAGCCATAGGAGTAAAATAACTTTGATAGCTCTGTTGCTCCCTAACAGTAGTATTATTTGCAACTACATTGTTGTATAAGATTTGGAACAAATTGAAAGCAAGAATGATAATTTGCTCCTCGCTGGTATTTACAAAAATTTTCACAACTTGCACCTCTTAACAATCTTTACCATCACCCCCAACCCCTTTGTAGGAAAATTACAAAGGTGCAATTTCAGCTTGAATGACAATGACCTGCATTTTTAGACACGTATATAGATAGGGAAAAGCTGCTTTTACATATTTATATCGTCATACTGACAATATATACAAAAAAAAAAAAAAAAAAAATGTGGACTTCTTCCTACATGTGAGCACTTTACATATAATTATATACCATAAATAAAAACTTTTCAGCAGCTGGTCCTTTAGAAGTCATATGCTGATTTGTTGCTCAAGAAACAACTTTTATTATTAAATAATTATTAATACTTAATAAAAAATATATATTCATTTATTATTAAATTCTGAAAAACCTGATACATTTTTAAACATTATTTGATGAATAAGTTCAAAGGATATACAAATATAAAATAAAAAAATATAATAGCACAGCTATATGATAATAAAATAATATATATAATATAATAATAAAAGATAATAAACAGCTGCTTTATGTGACATTTCATTCATATCCATAGATAGATACTGCACTAATCATAAATATCCCCAACAGAGACAAAACACAATAAATATGCATTCACAAAGTCAAAATTACCATTCTGTAATGTGAAATGTAATGATATCAATTTAGTGTTTGCATTATATGAATTATATTATGCAATGGGATGGCAATTTTTTTTTCTTTATTTTCTGTAAGTTACAAAGTATAATGATCATGTTGCATTTTCTGTCTTTTCGCATTTTGAATTCATTTTGATTTAATGCATGATTTTTCCAACTTAAGAAATCTCAGTGCAGCTCTGTCGTAATCATGTTAATTTATTGTGACTTCACAGGAAGGCTATGCCCTCTTGGCTTTTAATGACAGCCTCTCTTATAGTCTGTTAAAAGTTTTAATGCATTTTGTGATGTGTTTGGCTCTAAGCCATTGACCATGATTGCAGTACTACTTGAGAAACAGTCAGTGTCACCAGCAGTTGCCATCCAATCATTTCTTTTCATTAGTGAGGAGTGCAGTGAAATGCTAAAGCTACTGTAATTACCACCGCTTGATTTCACAGTTTTGTGTATCTCTTTACATGCTCCAGCTGGCATCCTAAATAGCCTGTAACAAGTTCCTGTGTCCTATAACTGTGTGTCCCAACCAGGGCCACATGAAAATCCAATGAAAACATAAGCAGGTTCTTATTGTGCTTTGTAAAGCCTAAAAAAATAAATAAATAAAGTAAAATTCAAGACTGCTTGATGAAGCAGTGTTTGAACCTTTGAAAAAAAGTGCTATAGGGGAACATAAGACAAAACAACACTGACCTATACTAATAAATAGCCTTAAATGATTTTGTTTCTTGTTGCTATTATTAGCAGACATAATTTCCTGTGTACTTGTACTTGTCAGGGGTACAATTTTCTTCTAAAAATAGCCAAAGGCGCAACATATATGTCACCCGGAACGCCAGTTTCACAGTTGAGACCTTTTGTTGTCCCAGATTCTGCTTACTTATTTGTGGCTGAACATTCCTGCTGAAAAATGCTGCTGGTGGCTGAGCACTGGCTTGCTTAGGTCTTGAGTTTCACTAGCATTTAAACCATCCGTTTGATCTGCGTTTGTATTTTATGGTTTAGTTATCATAACAGCTGTGCCACTTTCACTTGTCAAGCTATCATCTTGTCCTAGTTCGCATGTTTTACATGACAATCGTAATTAATGCAGCGTGCCACAACTAGTTTTTACAAGCTCTGTTGTTTTTAAGTCGCTGTCCATGGTTCTGAAAAAACACAGCATCGTCTGTGATCTGGAGCTGTCCATGGTTCTGCAGGACTGCTTTCATTTAATGTGCTAAGAGGGAATTTAAGAACTAATTGAGTACATCATTTTAAAGTGTAAAACTTCATATTTTGTAATAAAGAAACAATATAAAGACATTTTAAGTTTAATCATTTCTGACCAAAGTAAAAGATTCAGATGAGGTGACTTTTTTACTAAGAAAAGCAGCATTATGGATGGAAGACTGGTATTTTAGCCAAAAAGAGAGGTTCAACACACAGTGGTGAACAAGTGATGTTTTTCTTTTCCCAAATCTGTTTCAATAAAGAAATAAACTCTAAATAAAATAAAATCTACTGTACATCTTGTGAGGCCTGCCAATTTTCATTCCTTTGTTTTGCTGAATTATCTGAAAAGATTTCATACATTAGATATTCGGGAGCTAATTGGTGCTGCTTTATAAATTGTTGACTTTTATTTAACCTGTCCAAATAACAGAAAAGCATTGCATTTATTTTTTCTTTTGTCTTTTTCTATTATGAGTTATGTTTCTTGCTTTATTTTGAGTTGATGGTCCCTTGCCAGAAAAGCTGCCACAATAATTAATATATGTCATAAATTATTTATTTAAAAAAGATTGCAATAAGCTAGACGTGGAAATAAGATTATCAAATGTATTTTATGGTTATTTTGTAGTCATGAAATGTATTATGTTTATAAATAAATTAGATGATTGTAATTGTGGCCCAGTGGTTAGCACATATACTCATTACTTGCAGATCAGCTCCAAGATTAGAGTTTAGCATGACTGAGCCCTTCTACTAACAACCCCTATTCTATCAACCAGTCAAACTACTTATAAATAACTACTTAAATTAATAAATAATATTTATATAAAACATTTAATGAATATCTAATTAGAATAATATTACAAACAATAGCTGTTTGTACTGTAGGTGCTTATATCTACAGACAGTGTAAGTGTCATGGATGGATTGCAGCATACTGGTGTAGATCTTCCAGCTGTATGAGGGATTCTAAGTGTGTTTCTCAATGCCATCCCTATAATTGAATAACCTGACCTTAATTACTCATTCTAACCCTACTGCCTAAGAAAGTTGGCATTTGAAGCAAGCACGTTTGTGAAAATAACTCTGAAACCTATCGAATCCTCCATATTGAGCAGAATGCCTTTAATTTTTGCCTGCTTTCTGTTTGCGTCCCCTCACCTTTCATTGGCCCCAGTGAGGACAAGGACTCCATCCTCTATAGCGTGGCCTTTTATAACGTCAACACACCTTTAATACGTGAGTGAAAATGTCCAACCGAGGCTAATGGAAGTCTATTGATTTAGGCTATTGGCCGTGAGTGGCTTACGTGGTGGAATTAGCGTGGATGTAAAAAAAAAAACCCGCAATGCATTTAAAACGATTAATTATGGCCTTATGCGACTTGAGCTGCAGCTTTTGTTGTGCAAAAATCCCATTTTGTCAATACACCATGCGATGGCTTTGCCGCCTTAATCTCAAACCCTTCTAAGTCTCTGCATGAAGAGATGTTTGATTAAAATCTCATCAAACTTTCCTCTGCGAGAAATCTTTCTCGCTGCGTACGCAGTTAAACACACACACCTGAGGCGCTGAATGCAGATGAGGTGTGTTTGGATGTGTTTGTGTGCCGCTGTCATCTTCACGTCTTTATTCTCGTGTCCCACGTGGTTACATCTGCGAATATACAACATGTCAAAAACATTTGGAGCAGCTGTGATTTCACACTGTCACTTTAACCTGACACTGTTGATGGAGATTCCTTTTAGAGTTTGGGATGTTGTCAGGTCTCCGCATATCCAGAACGTAGGTCTGCACCAGTCTAGTGTTCAGCTGAACTCCATTGGGACTTAATTCCTAGCAAGGCAATTACAGCAGCGGAACTATAACAAAGGATGAAGATGCACGTAGAATGCAGCAAGTGTGAACTTGTTAAGGGTATTTGCTAAGGCAAGTAATCTCCATTACTATTTGAACTATCCCTTATACCATGTCAGTGCGTAACTAATTTCACAGTTTGAGCTACCATCATGAAAGATTTGATCAAATTATGTAAGGCTTTCACAAGATTAGCACTGATAAAACCGACAAAGACTAGGCACTTTTACAAAATTCAAGAAACTATGTATACAATTCACTCTTATTCCTTTTTACACAAATGACATTTATAGGGCCAGATTATTGATTATTAAACACTCATTTTCACTTTTTACTCATGGTTTGTACAACAATGCATTTTTATGTTTGTATTACACAAACAGCTGCATATGTATGGATTTTCTGTTGTGGTAAGCTTGCTCGATAGCTCACCTGGTACAGAAACGCACTTGTCAAAGGGATGGTAAGGTTAGGTTATGATAGAGCATTAAACTTTTAGTGTCTTTCACTGCAACAACATGTTTAACAACCATGTAATAACAATGTAATAAAATGTTATTACAGCAGCTCACATTTTGCTTTAAAATGGCACAAAAACTTAATGTCATGATGAAAAAATGGCACCATGTATGTTTTTCTCCAATGAGCCTGGTACATATAGAGCTGGTCCTTCTCAAATTTTGGAGTGACTGCAGTTCCTTTTGTGTTTATTTTTAGATGAATACAAATGCTAAGCAGCAATAAAAATGCTAAATAGTCAACAAATCAGATTTGAAGAATGTAGGTTGTGTTGATATTTAGGCTTCAGACACTGCAGTGTTGGATGTGAATGGTCATTCTTTTATCAGGCTGTGTAAAGCCTCATGGGCGGCATGCTGTGCAGGTCCTAGCGGTTCAGGAAGCTGCCCTTAGATTGTATCACTCAGTCTTTGTCATGTTTTTCTTCCTTTAGGCTACATATCTGAACAGATTTCATCTGTGAGCCCAATGTAAATTTTTCGATAATCGTTATGTTTGGAATTATGAAGATTTTGCTGGATATCACAACTTAATTTAAAGCACTCAGATACTCCCATAAAAGATGCGATTGATTGTTTTTTTTAAAAAAGGAACAGAAAAAGAAAAAGGCTGTGTATGACATGGAAATGAAATTTATATTATACTGTATCTAGACCACTCTGCATTCTGCCCTGTCACTCTCATTGAAAATGGATTGTGACCTGCAGGTTACTTTTACTGAGCAGCTCGCTGGGCCTTCATGGAGTCTGATTTTGCTCAGGGCACATGCAAGTCAGAATATGACATGCTCAAATGACACCAGTCTGGTCAAACATGCCCAAACCATCCATAAAGCTGCCAACCTAACATTGTGATGGCTACTTCTAAAAAAAAAAGTTGCCAGCATTATTTACTTTATTTTGTTACAGTTATAGTAATTAGGATAAAAAATATCCTTCCCATGACATCCAGTATAAGGGTAGCTGTTTATTTCTCTAGTGTTTAGTGGTTTTGACATTGAGCTTAAGTGCCAATGCCAAAAACATCAATCTTCATGTGTTCAAATGTGTGTGCTTTTAAGATATTTGCATCCCAAATTCAGAGATCCACATTTTCCTCACTAATGAGGGCATTAAGATTCATCCTGGGTGAAACAGTGCAAACTAGGGTCAGCGTTAAACCCAGAGCTGAACGCAGTGTCAACATTAGCCTCGAGGGGAATACGCTAAGACTGAATTATGCCATGCTGACAGTGCCGTTTATCTGCACACATTTTTTTAAGCACTCAATTCACCAGGAGTTTTTGACATGTACTCACAAATATGATGGTCGCCTAAAGTATAAAAAAATATATATTTTTTAAAAACGAAAACACAAAGGTAGCTACTGTATATTTACTGTACTACCCAGGCAAAACATGCCTGTGGCAAAATTCTGCAGCATAATTAGAACAAGTTTTGTGACACTTCTAAATTGAAATATCCAATGCGTAGCTGAAAAAAAGTGTATTTAGTTCTATCTAAAAGAGATGAATGTGAAGTGGTAAGTGGTGCTTAACGCTATAACACATTTGAAGATAGCAAACCAACTTCTCCAAACCCCACCCTAAACCTAACTGATAGCTTAAACGAAAGCAAACATGAGATAAAAACATACTTACGGAAGCCAACCATGCCATTTCAACTTGCTTCCACTAGTCTTCTGTGCTTTCATTAGGAATAGTTTTTCGCAAGACTCTGAAAGCTCCACACAAGTGCAACAATGTACATTGGCAACTTTTGACAGTTAGGTCAATGGACTATATTACTTGGCACATGGAATTGTTTTTGATCATTTTCAAACGTGCTTTCAGCTGTTCTTTAGGTGTTATCAGCACTGATATTCTTTGTGAACTTTAGGTACTGATACTGCGATGGAATTGATCTTTACTTAAAACATTGCTCATCTTACCTGTCCAATAAAAAAAGAATCAACTTGTGTTGTCACTACTTGTCACATAATTTGCCTACGTTGTACGCCTTACCTATGTTTACACTCATTTTTTGGTCTTTGTTTTCTGCTTATTTCTTTACTGAGAGCACACCATGCAATAATGCAAAAGTGCAATAAAATGTAACCCAGAATATGCAAATTAAATCAAACATATCTCATTTACATGCTTTACATTTTTCAGACAAAAGGTGAACAAGACGTAGGTAATGCTGTGCACTTTAAAGTGTTTAGGAAATGTGACCGTAGGGTTTCTTTCAGAGACCCTGACTGGTCAAACCCTCAGAGGCGTGCCACAACATGAATGTTCCTGAGCAGCTTGCCATCCACAACAATGTCTGACTGCTCACACTCATGATGGTTAGGGAAAGAAAATCACAGCACTAATGCAGGAGATAAATAGAATAATAGAGACATTAGGATGCTGGCAGGGTTGGTGCAGAGAAGCAGGCCCTGTGGAGCAGCTGTTGTATCGTGGGGTGGGCGATTTGGAGCCAGAGTGAGATGTTGCAAATAAACGCAAATGGACGACAGCTGGCACAGCTCTGGGCTTTGTTTGCCAATAAAGACAGAATTAGACTAGAGTTGCCCAGGCAATGGATCACTATTCAAACGCTGTTGGACACAAAATTGTCAAAAATGTCAACCCTTATGATAACAGATATAGTTTGTAAGTGATGCCATAACTGCCAAGTGCAAGTGACGTAAATGAAGTAAAGATGAGAAGACATGTAACTAAAAAAGACCAAAGCCATTACTAGTGAGATCAATAAAGAGAATGTGCAAAATGTCAAAAAGCAGCTAGTGGATCATGTGAATGACTAGTCGACTGTATAAAAGCCTTGTTGGTTTAGGGTCATTAATCTCAATTAGATGCATTATTAGCAAGGTATGGGTGCTAAACAAAGCCATCTGTCAGTGTAACTGACAAAATAAATAGATTAACATAACTGTGAATAAAGTCACTTATGCTAGGTCATCACTTGTAGAAATAAACTGATGGATGGTTTTTAAGATGTGTTACTGCTGACACTGAACCGTGATATGCTATTATAAATTTGCAAATGTTGCATTATATGCGGTCTTCCGTTTTGCTGAAATGCTCCCACGCACAGTGCCTGGAAAAGGGTTTAGTTTGCTGACAGCATAACAGTTACAGCATAAACCCGTGGATGGTGAAATACATGAGCTCTGAGCTACTCTAAAACCTAGTGAGATGGCACATTCATTGAATATGTAAAGTGTTTTTGGTTTGTTTTTTTCCAAGTAATTTTTGTTTTGTTATAAAAATGACATTTTATTGTAATATTTTCTCAGGTTTCAGGAATATCCAATCCTGTTCCTGGAGAGTTACTTTCCTCCAGAGATTAGCTCAGAAACAACTGTCTGGAAGACCTTGATTATCTGGTTCAGGTGTGAACTGAAGATAAAATATTCTGGAAGTTGGCCCTCCAGGAGCAGGACTGGACACCCTTGTGACATTAAATAAATAAATCTATTAATCAATCAATCATGCCAAAATTATTTACTGCACATACTGTACACACTCACAAAAACTCCTTAAAATATACAAAAAGTTATGTTTTAAAATGATTCAATAATTATATATGTATATACACTACTGCTAATGCGCTTTAGTTGTTATAGTGTGAAGGCCTGGTCACTTGTGATTGGGGACTGGCCATATTTCGTGGCTCCATTGCATCGTCAAGATATGTGACCCTGGACATAAGCTTCCCATTGATGTATGATTTGGATGAATAGGGTAATATTTGACCGAGATACAACTATATGAAAATCTGGAATCTGAGGGTACAGAAAAATCTAAATGCTGAGAAAATCACCTTTAAAGTTGTTCAGATGAAGATCTTATCAACGCATATTACTAATAAAAAAATGAAGTTTTAGTATATTTTCGGTAAGAAATTCACTAAATACTTTCATGAAACATGATCTTTACTTACCATCCTAAGGATTTTTGGCAAAAAAAAAACATACAGTGTATTTTTGGCTATTGCTACAAATATACCCCAGCGACTAAAGACTGGTTTTGTGGTCTAGGGTCACATATGATTTCAGGCCCACCCAAAAATTCCTGAACACAAAAATGTTTGAAAACTGCTTAAAGATCTAACTCCATAATTCAGAACTACATATTTCACTGTCATGTCTGGTATCCTGCACCACTTTTAGGCATTGGTCTGTTTCTGTGTTCTGCCTGTTCCAGTCATGGACTCAGTTTCCCATAATGCTGTGTTCTCATTAGCATCTACCAGGTTCAACTGTGTTGCATTTCCCGTTTAGTCATTTGTTTGTGTATATTAAGCCCTGGCCTGCTATTGTCAGGGTGAATTGTTGAAAGTGTTATCTCAAATGTTTCTTGTGACTCTTCCTTGATTTTGTGATTCATTTTGAACTTTTATCTCTATGGATTTTTATTAAAATATCTTAAACTGCATTTGGACCCGCTATCTGTTGCCTACCAATGCTCAGTCGTAACATTCACAGTCTTTGTAACATGTTTTCAGCAATTCATTTCTAATATTTATGCGTTTAGACACAATTTTTAACACTTGCCATGGAAACTGACCTTGTACTTGATACTATTTGTACAGCAGAAACATTGGTAGTGTTACATTTTTAAAACTTATGCTTCAACTTGGATCAAATTACTGATACTTTTGACAACTCTAAAACTACATAAATCTAAATATTGCACTGGCTTGAACAAATCCAAATGCCATTAGCTGGCACATGCATGCTGTAACGCTCAGCGCGCGTGTGAACCGCGCCTCTCAGCGAGGCAAGGAGCAGAGGAGAACAAGGCTTCAAATATTA
>JAUMHQ010000290.1:0-14902 GCA_032361165.1 Enteromius paludinosus | reverse complement strand
TATAGATGCACTTGTAAACTGTTTACTAACGCATAACAATGGTTTATAAAGGATGAAATAAATGCTTACTAATGCTTGACTAATCATTCATAGTGTGTAGTTATTATAAAGTGTTACCGATTAGGCTAATAATATCCAAAAGACGGTATGATCAGGTTGTTAAAATAAACACAAAAAACTCACATTTTAGTTCAGCAACAAAATCTCTGCTCTGACCAAAAGCCACGGAACAAATAATCAGGTCCCTGATGGGCTTGTCACTTTTTGAGGTCCCTTCGAAACATTTACGTTGTGGTCCGTGCTGTTTGCAGCGCATTCTGAGAATTGGCAGTTTGCATGTGTTTTTTTCTGTTTGCATGTGTTTTCTTAAGTTTGCACGTTGACCTCTCTCAGCCACCGTAGATATTGCTATGTGCAGTATACAACCAAAGGTATGGATTGTGAAATGAACATTTCACATTATCTGTGTTTTAACTGATGATATTTAGAGTCCGATGTATTCCTTGAATTAGGGGTGGGCGATATGACGATTTTTGATCGTGGACGATAAAAATTTCTCCACTATCTGCTTTTTAAGGAATATCGTAGTATCATGTTATTTTATCATCTCCGTCTCAATATGCTGTACAACATACATTCAATGTTAACTCGGTGGTAGAATTACACTCAACGGACACTGTACTTATTCGCAATCACAAAAATACATTATTCGCTTTTAAGTGTGCTGTCCGGATGTGCTTTCACACAGGTGCTTGTGTGAAAGTAAACAATCAAGAGAAAAACGTGCCAGTATATTAGATGTGTGCAGCTCTTAAAGGGAACTAAACATGCCACTGTTTGTCATTAAAGGGATAGTTCACTCAAAAATTATAATTGTGTCATTATTTACTCACTTACATGTTGTCCCAAACCTGTATTAATTTCTTTCTTGTGCTAAACACAAAATAAGATATTTTGAGTTACCAAACAGTAGCTGGTACTCATTGAATTTAATACAATGTTCAACAGAAAAAAGAAACTCCTGAGAGAGAGTAAATGATGGATGTAGAGTAGAAGTGTATAGTGTTTCACCTTTCATGTTTGTTAATTCAATACTGCTCAATACACCTACTCTTCCTGAAAAATAAAAGCATTGTTTGTTTTATTCATATTAGGTTTATTTGTAATGTGTATCTATTCGAATAACACAGATAAAATTACAATGATTTTTATCTTTGCTCATTTTGGGTCTAAATATCTGCCCTTCTTTATTTTATACTTTGTTACCTTGAAAGGCTTTGTTTTTATAAAAAAGCCAAATTAGTTTGTCTGTACTGCTCAGACAACTTGCAAAATAGTAAAATCAGTGACAAAGAATCATGACATAATCGTGATATTTTGGGAAAAAAATTGCAATATGATATTTTTGACATATCGCCCACCCCTACCTCCATAATGTGCAAAATAGTCTCAAAAAACCAACTTGAAAAAGAATCGGGATAAAAATTGTGAATTGTGATTATGATATTTTTTCCATATCGCCCACCCCTACTTTGAATGCAATGTAAGCTGCTTTGGATAAGTTTGTTTGTAAGATTTTTACAGTTGATTATAGTTTTATTAAACATTACAAACAGATCCTGTACTCTCTCTACCCTAAGGAGACAAAAGGTGTAGGTTGGACCAAATTGTTCATGACACAAAGACGAAAATAGTACTTCCTAAGAAGGTGCTGGACTACAAAGCACACAAAACCCTGGGCAAATTTACAAGAATTATATATGAACATACTCTTGAACAATTCCCATAATTGTATCCACTTGAATTAAAAGTTTCACTCAGCTGATAGCAAAGCTTTATAGGATCCCTAGGATCTCAGACTTCTTTATTGTACACAAGTAAAAAAGAAGCTCTTCAAAGAAATGAAAATTGACATTTAGCTTTTAAGGATTTTCTGCTTCCCCAGTCAGAACAGGCCTGTTTCACATTTTTGGATCTTGACCCACCACTTGTGTAGCACTGATCTATATCTCACCCTCTGCAGGTGTTTGGTCTCCATGGTGCAGGTATCTGTGGCACTTTGTTCTTGTTGTATTTGATCCATTAGCAGGTGTTTCAATGTTGTGGCACTCTCTGCAGGCCCCAAAGGCTCACTGTCTCATCTGGGGTCTTCACACCGCAGATGACTCAGGATCCATCAGCAACTCTGACGATTAAGGACTCTGTTCTGATTAATTCACTGTGTCTCCTAAAGCAATGTTGGTCATTGTAGATGCCACTCCATTTGGCCCATCTAGTTTACATGGGTGAATAATAATCAAGTGCTTTTGAATCCCTGAAATAAAACAACTCCCACGTCTAGGCCTAAATCTTCCCACGGGTGTCACTCATGGTGCTGGAGGGGACATTTAGAGCGTTTATGATGAACAGATAAAAGCTGAAGTGCTGGAGCGGAGGAGGTTAATGCTAATTCAACAGGCTACATGGGTCTTAGTGATTAGCCGCTAGTAAGGGTCTCATGAGTGGGCTTTGTTCTGAATACAGTAGGTGTGATGTGCCTGCCATCACTTAACATTGCACCTCAAAAGCCCAGCAGGGCGGGGCCAGAGCGAGGACTGGAAGCTCTCATTGTCAGTTCTACGAGGCAGTGGAGGAGAACCAGCGTTGGGTTCATTTGATGCATTTTGACATAGAGCAAAAGAGAGTCTTGGTGAGTGTAACCTGAGGGTCACAGTGTGGTTTCATCTTTTTTAAATGGTTGAGTGGGTGCAATGCATACTGAAAACAAGAAAGGAACAGAGTTAAGCTGTGAACCAAGACTTGTTTCTACCGATCTGCCCCCTCCAGGCCTCTTTTCACATAAGAACAGAATATTTGAAGTTATAAACACACACTGGAGCATGCGCACCACACTGAGGCCAGTTATAGTCTGATTAATGTGAATACATGCTGAACAAAACCAAGCTCAATTGCATTATTCAGGTCTGTTAGTCAAACCATCCAAAAATTGGACAATTTTACTCCAAATGAAATGTACATTAAGTACATTTAAGCTTTCTTACTTAACTTACTTTCCTTGTAATTCTTGTCAAAAAATGTCATAACTTGATCTTCCAACAAAAGGATGGACTTTCTGGTGACATATGCCAGTCAATCATTTTGTCGGTTTAAGCCTGCCACTATTTTTATAATCCGCTTCACTTGGGTAATACATATGGTAAAAAAAGATATGTCACTACATCTATTACATTGTGTAGTGTACAAGTGTACAATACACTATAGGTAATTTTTTTTCCTTAACTTGCGCAAATACATTGAATGGTGACCAAATTAAACAGCATTTGAAGTAAATTAAGCTAAATGCAACTGGTAAAGCTTGCTAAAGTAACATTACAAAGCACAGTGATGAACAACAGTATTTAGTATGTCAGATATGCAAAGATGCCAAATGCCACGCAGGGATTCAATCGGTTCATTGGTTGAACTTGTTTATTTACTACAAATTTCTAAATGAGCTGGCTCCTTTGAATAATTAGCACCTCAGTTTAACTTACTGTAAAACAGCATGTTCCATACAGCGTGCCGATAAATGGTAATGTTTTATTATGCTGTACCCTTATCTTTTTTTGTAAAGCCATAAGATTCCTCTGTTTTGAAGAAAGCTGAACTGGGTAGCTACAGTAGGTAAAGCCTAGAAAAATGTTTATCCTTTTTACTTATGTTCTATCTCTGTCACTCTAAGCAACACTATTGTCAAATGTGCATTTATAATTGTGACTAGTGCTATAAGGTGTCAAAAGTGGTGCCACAAAATTGCCAAACAAAGTGGTTCATATGATTGATAATCTGTATTACAATGGTTCTGAAGCCAAGTCTCAAGTCTCCTTTAATTGAGATAAGTACTTTGAAGATGACATCTATTCACTGGCATTAAATTGTCTTATTTGGCATGATAAGGAGTGCAAAGGAGATTTGAGAGATGGTTGGAGGTGAAGATGGTGGAAGGTAAGATTAAAGCAAATAACAATGCAATGCATTTTTGTCAAAAGCACTATGCTTGAGTAAATTATTTAGCATTTGGGGTTAGTTTGCAAGTCGTGCTAGCTTTCATAACAATTGTGAACTTGAGCCCAGTCCACCGTTTTTAAACTGATGTGCGGTTTCTTAGTGCTCTGCCATCAGACATATGTTAACGTCTTGGTGTGAAAACATCCTTATATTGTATGCTTGTGTGTATGTGTGTGGACTCTGCTCTATAACCTCTTTAGCTTCTCTTGTGTTCTTACATTTGCTCTTTAAATGAGATATTGAGTGCCACTGGAGGCCTGTTCTAATCACAGGACCTAGGCTCGCATTTCTGCAGTGATCGTAATCTCTAATCACATTAGCAAACACGCTAAACTCATTAAAGTGATAACCCACTTTAAGGTGATGACCCTGGCGAGAAACTATTATGTTTTTTAGGAAGGAGCGGTCTTACAAGTGGAGATCTTGTATCTGTTGTCTTGTTCCATCCGTGCTAAATGTCTGGCAGACAGGATGGCTGCTCCGGCTGCTTTTCCATTAGCGTGTAATGGGATCTCCTCAGATGGGCTGGATTCTTATTTTTTATGGGTGTTTGAGCTTCTGGGAGGTGGATAAAGCATTCTGAGTGTACGCAGTCCATATATTCTGTGCAAGTCCTCACGGCTTCAAGATGATTTTTGACCATGCGTCTTCTACAAGGCTAGTATCGCTCCCCCGCAAACGGTCCAGGGTAGAGACGGCCAAAAAGTTCTGGAAGGTAACTAACGCTTTATTCCTGTCTGGATTTTAAGTGCGTTCAGTTGAAGAGATTCGATTTAGGGAGTAAATGCGTAACACGCTGAATTACTGCCTGTCTGTTCATGCTCTGTTCTTGGGTTGTTTAACAGCTTGTTGGTTAAATGTGGTTAATCAGGCTAATTGTTTACAGCAGTGAACGCAGGAGGTTAATCACAGCAGATGTTATGTCGTACTGATGCAAATGTAAAGCCTGTAGCCATTACCAACCACAACCTCTGCTTCGTTCATCTGTAAATGCTTGTTTATATTTATGGCAATGATTGTTCCCTTGTGCAATGATTGTGCTACTAAAGATATGTTTCAGCCCAAATGAGCTTAAATAGAAGCCTTTTGGTGGAGAGGTAAAACTGATTTTGGAATTCACTGGCTGCCCAGAAACAGGTTAGAAATGCTAGTGCTACAACTGTTTTGAATGCAACACCAGTGCTGTTGTTTTCCTCAATACGATGAGTTAAGTCATCAAATATAACAAGAAGCGTATTAAATGTTGGAAAGGCCAAGGTATAAATGAAATCTAATCAGCATGAAATCTAACAGTGCTGCTGGTATTATGAACCAGAATTTAAGCTCAAGAAAAAGCCTGCGCTTGTAGTATTAACTCTGAAACTAACTGTGACCTCATCTTAGTCTCTTATCTCTCGGATGGAAACGATACAAGATTACTCTGTCCCCCTTCCTTATAATGTCTCCTGGCCTCCTGACTCAGCTCCAGTAATGTCTCCCTTTCTCCCGCTGTCTCTCCCTTCAATGTATTGCTAGCCTAACCTCACAAGTGTAGCGATCAGACACCATAATCATGCAATGCAGTTGTTAAGGTCACAAATGTCCCCTTCCCTAATTGTCTTTTTCTTTTTTGGTCAGATTTATCCACGCTAGGAACTGACCCTTCAGCAGTACAACCTTGATTTTTTTTTTACCTCTACAATCATTTCGACCTCATAATGTGAGAGGAAATTAGATTCTAAGTCATTTGAAGTCTTTTGAAAAAGTTTCAATGGCTCTAGGTTGAAATAACCTTCAGAAATCTGATTCATTGGGTCATTCATGCCTCTGGTCCTCAGGGGTTTTGGATCCTGGTTCTTGATATTGCCAATGAAACCAGTGAATTAGGCTAGAATTCCCACAGGGCTCATTACAAAACCCAACTGTGGATAGTCAATTAACCACATTAGGAGGTTCAGCTGGAATACAGAGACTGAGTAGATCTTATACAAAGAATCTATTCTAGACTGTGAAGCCTTATGTGATTAAAAGTAAAGGCAGAGCTACATATGTCAAACTAGCAACACACCTTTGAACATACTCCACATGAAAAGCACTGTATGATCAGTGTCACAAAAGGGTACTTTTCTGAGATTGATAAGAAGGTAAAAAAGTGAAGAGTGAGTATGATTATTTATTATATATTTAAAAAAAAATTATGGATACTTTTATTCAACAATGACACATTAAATTGATTGAAAGTGTGTGACAGTTGAGGTTTTGGCAGTTTTTATCAGATTTAACTCTCAAATTTGTTGCCAAATTATGGTTAAGTAGGTACACAACAGATGAACAAAACAAATATTACAAGAATAACACAACCTGGGGCCTGTTTCATAAAACAAGTTTACCAAATAAGCCAGGCTCATGGCGGATAGTCTGACTTACTGTATTATAAACCAAATCAACTGGCAATAAGTCAGACTAACTGTGTCACGAATGGCACTGGAGTTGCCTGCGGAAGCCTCCAGAGGGCACTACAGCCCTGACTGTGTTCATTGTTTGTGTGTCTCTCTGTTCGCTGTTCAGGACTTGTTTTATGAAGAGTCTCCCGTTGTTTCCATACCAACCCTGTAATGTCTCCACCCCGCTTGTGTGTTGCCATGTCTACAGATTAGTCCAGCCCCCTCGTTACCTCGTTATGTGTTGTATATAAAGGACCTCTCTGTGTGTTTACATTCGCTGTTCATTGTGTGGATGTACCTTGTGCTTTCCCCTTTGTCAAGCCATTTGTGTTTCCCTGAGTTCCCTGTGTTTCGTTCTGTGTAACGTTCTGGATTTATCATTGACCTATCGCATGACCACCGCTACGCTATTGGATTATTCTATTGCCTCAATCTCTGATATTCCTGTTCGCTGTTCCAAGACCCAGCTTACTGTACTGTGTGTTCGTTTAATAAATGTTTGGAAGTGGATCCGCACGCCTCATGTCTCATTCGTGACAAACTGAAATAAGCCTGGCTTATTTGGTAAACTTGTTTTATGGAACAGGCCCCTGGTCTTATAAAAATATGTTCTTTTGTGCACTTTGTGCAAAACAGTTTTTATGTGCCTTACTGCATGTTTCTGGAATGTTCACTGAGTGGTGCTAAAATACAGTTTCAATACGTGAACCCCGATACATTTTTATAACGTAGATAAAGGTATGTATTGCTGTGTTTTTATTACATTGAATATCCAGGGACTGTTGGAAATTTGCCCCACACCAAATCCAACTCTAAACCTACCTGATAGCGTTAACAATTGCAAAACTGCTATCAGAATACATTTGTTGATGCAACCAATTCCTTTTATACAGATTTTAACTGTTTTGTCAATCCGTAGTTACACTGGATTTGAACCAGAGTTCTCAAGTACATCAAACATCTATAAAAAGTCATAGATATGAAGCTGGATATGTGTGATGCTAATGTTCAAAAGCATCAGTTTTCAAATCCCCCAGCATATTAATATTGTTTTGAAGTCACACGATATTCTTCAATTATTTTATGATTTATTTAAAAAGGAATTAAAGGTGTCAGAGATTTACTGTTTCTAGTGTTCATTTCCTTTGGAAACTGCATCTTTCACACCCCTAATATGTACTTATTGGTACATGTAAAGATGCGGGACTCTGTGAAGATGCAGTGCTCTCTGTGAATGATGTTTCACTTGTGGGTCTGTGAGGATTAAAACAATGTGGTGAAAAATCTGAGCATTACTGCTGCATTACTACTGTAATCTCTCACTTGACTAATGCATGCCAATTGACATGTCCGGTCTTCTCTATGTCCTCTATTAGTCCCTTCTGACTCTTCTTCCAACAGGGGGGTGTCTACCGACTACCTGTTTTCCATTCATACGCATTTTAGATAAAATCTGAAAAAGACATGTGGTTGCTGTGGAAACTGTAGTCTCACATAATTTAGGGAGCTGTCAGCTCAGATGTTTTCCATGTGTGATACAGACCTGTCAGTCAAAAGAGATGCAGTGTGCATTTCAGATAAGAAGTATTAAGCACTTTGTGTGAATGCAAATTGTTTTTGACCCTTGTTTGTGGCAGGGCAGGAGCAGATGTTTCTGCTTGTGAACAACACTAAATATCCCCTAAATGAATGACCAAAAGGCTGTGTCAGCCAGGACATGAGGCCTCTCATCAATCCAGCCTGGACTGCTGCCCAGGACATGACCCTGACTCCTGAATTGGTTAAGGACTTAATGTTCATTCAGTAAAAGATAGCCTTCAGTTCAAATCAGTCCAGTTTCAGAATGAAAACAATGTGTAGTGACATTATCCCACACACAACAAAGTTACTGTTTTGATCTTGTTTTATAGGAATCTATAAATGATGTAAACCAAGGTCTGCAATACCTGGAATGTTACCTTTTATAATCCATATTGATCTCACTAGTAGTTGCACAAGCTAAAGACTGGTGTTTTTGCTTGATGTTCCAAAAATGTTTAGCCACTCAATTATAAAATGTAAGTTCACACAAAAATTTGAATTCACATCAGTCACCCAGCCATAAGATGTCAGTACATCTTTAAAACTTAAATAACAATATTTTAATAAAAATAGAGATTTCTGTCCCTCCACACCAAGACTTCAAATGCTTAAAAAAATGCATGAGGAGATCATAAAAGAAATCCATATGAATCACACAGTTTAATCCAAGTCTATTAAAGAGACATGATTGCTTTGTATAATGAATGGATTTAATTTATTCTTTTATTGGAATTTAATCATTGATCAACGCATATAGAGCACATCAAAAATGGTAAAAGGAAGCTCAAACGTACTTAATAGTAGTGAGGTTATTCTCACACATCAAAATAAGCACTGTTGATTCACTTTTGAATACTTGGATTTTACAGCCTTTTTCTTTATGGTCTTTCTGTCCAATATTCTAATTATTAACGGTTCACACAAAATGTTCACAAAAAATCCTAAAAGTTCATATCATATCATATTTGATGGTTTCATTAATATGAACGGTTAAATGGTAAAAGCTAAATACAACCAAATCGTAATAGATTTAGAGAGATAGAGATAGGCCACTATCAACAAAGATACCCATTGCAACAGATTACAGAATATTAGCAATGTGACATTTTGAAAGCAGCACCAGTGTGACATTTCCTCATGAGACTGTACAGCTCGGAAACTAAAAAAAAAAAAAAATCTTTGACTGAACCAGACGGTTGATTCAGTTGCTCTTTGCCATGGTCGCTCACCCGTATTCATCAGGTGCCCGTTCTGTCAGCATTTTCTAGCCTAGTCACTTAAACTGTCAAATGGAGTGAAACGGCGAGCACCCATGCCGCCCCAATACTCATTGCAGGGTGGCTTCATCTAACCTGTATGTTACAAGCCCACGCATATTCATTTTACTTGCACACAAGCTCTTTGGTGATTAATGACTCGATTTTTTTCATTTTCTCTTGCCCATCTCGCAGTTTCGTGATGTGTAAATTCAGTGCAGTGACCACTGATCCCTCGACTGAAGACAGCTGTTCTATATCTTTTCCCTTTCTTTTTCAGATAATGCGTTTCATGCATCGTCGGCCTCTGTAATTGTTGGTAGTTGTGGCAGTCTGTTTTTTGTTTTTTTTAGCTTTCTCCACACCTCCTGAAACGTTGATATTTCAATGGCTTTCTCTTTCTTTCTCCCAGCACAGGTATCTTCTTTTCACCTTTCTTCCTGGCTTTAGTCAGCTTTTTTCCCCTTCTTTTTGTTTGTCAAAAGCCTTTTGTAAAAGCCGCCTCTTCTCTCCAAAGACCGTTCTCTCGATAAAGGAAATTGTGCCTGATGAAGGCATTGTGCTGTGAGAGGCTAATGCCCATCAGGTTTTCTGGCCAGGAAGGAGGGGTGGGTGGTGAGGGAGGACATGAGATGTCGTCTAAACGAGATTTTGTCACCTGTGCAGAGCCCTATTACAGAAAGTCCCCCAAAGGCCTTAACACCTCTGCTATCTCTCTGTGTAAGTCCAGGAGCACCATCACCGCACTTGGTTAATGTGGCTACTGAGTGGAAAGGCTGATGGGTTTATTCTTGGAAATCAATCCCTCAACCACTTCAGATGGGATCACTGTGTCTTAATATATTTCAGGAGGGAAAAGGGAGGGCTTTTCATTTCTCCCCACCATTTAAAGTGCTATTGCACAGCCTTTTATCCAAAAAACAAAAACTAAAAAAAAAAAAGCTAAAGGAAAGAAGAGAGAGAGAGAAAAAATAAATATATATATATATCCATTCATTTTAATGGAAAATGTGAATCTAAAAGGAGGTTGTTGGTGTGAAAGTTGTGCAATATTACAAATAAAATTCAAGAGCTGCCACATAGGGGAAACATTTTAGCATTAAAGGATTATATACGTACACCAGGGGTAGGCAAAGTCATTCCAGGAGTGTCAATGTCCTGTATAGTTTAGCTCCAGCCCTAACCACACACACATGAACAGCTAACCGTTGCTTCTAAAGCTGGCATCGTGGCCAAGCAATCTTTTTGTCTATCTTCTCTACCTAATTTATTCCGTTCTGACCCAGCTCAATTACATGGGAATATCCCTAGCCCTCCTCCTTCCCCAGCACCACCTGTCTAAATATGCTATTGGCTTCGCATCATTATACACTTTGTTCTAGTTATCTCCTTTGATCTCAATGGTTATTTGTTTATCTTGACACAGTGAATAAGGCTTTTACATTTTATACATATTAAATAAATGTAATTTAAATTTAGAGCAGCTTTCCTCAAATCTGAGTTTGATCAGGATTGGAGCTTAAAGGACAGTGAATCTTAGGAAACCGTGACCTAGAGCCGCTGTAGCTGTTTACTCTTCAGTCTGTATTGCATTAATATTTAATTTATGCATTGAACAAATGATGATAGACCAGATATTTTTAACACTCAGCATGTTCCTCTATAAAGGGTTTAATTGTGCAAGTGAATCATTCAAAAGCAGAACTGTAAAAAACTGATTACTGTAGCAAATGAGTTATTTACCCTCTTAGTCTGCTGAGAAACACAGTATTTGAAGATGCTGGGATTGAGATGTAGAGCACAACTCTGATGTTTCATTTATTTGAAATGTAATTCCGACCCACTACAAAATTGTGGTGGCAGGTCTGCCTTGTTTTCCTTCTCATTGCAGCAAATGCAATCTCCACTCATTGCACTGAAACCTTTGAGTACAGGCTAATTTGCCAGAGAGGCCTTTTATGTTTTAATCAAATATTTATGTAGCAATAACTTAGATGACAAAGGGCTCTGTCTTTGAGACGAGCTCAAATAGCACATTAGTGTTTCTAGATGTCTCTTAATGGAAGTAAGACTCCAACATGGGTAGCGTAGCTACTGAACAACACTTTAACATGACACTACATTGATGGCTATTCTAAACCTAATGATGTAGCATACATTTGTATAACCAGGTACACGCCAGGCTCGCCAGACTCATTTTTACAATGACTGTGGGACAAAATCTACAGTTTCCTGCAGTGGATTTCAAAATTTGAATTTATGTAGTTTTGTTCTTGAGAGACATTTCAATTCTGGGTTAATGACACATGAGAGTGTCTAGAATTAATAAGGGGAAATGCGATTGTAAATAGTGTGCAGAGTATTTAAATAATATTTAATTTTTGGGCCGCACCACATAATATTTAAACATTAGCTGGTATAAAAGTTAATGTCAAACCACCTATAGAGTTAGTTCACCCCAAAATGAAGAATTCTGCCCTCATTTACTGATCCTTATGTTAATATAAAACTATGATTTCGAAAACAAAAAAAATACATTTAATGAAAAATTATTTTTCTAAATATTTTGCATATTCCACAAATGAAGGACGATTATACAGTTTTGGAATGGCATAAATGACAATAGAATATTCATTTTTGAACTGTCCCCTTCTAGAATTTTCCTTTAACTTGCTTTTGGTGCAAAAAATGGTTTAGCTCATGAATATTAATTAGCTAAACTAAAATGAAATCCATGAAACAATTACCCTAAACAGTATTTTCAATGTCGTCTTAAGTGGGTTATAAATCATTGTAGCTCTAGCATCAGTGTGTATACTATATTAGTGATGGAAACATATTTTAGGGTGACCATACGTGCCATTTTCCCTATATTATTTATCTATATTTCTCCCATATTTGCCTAAATATGTAGGTTTTGGCTTTGTTTGTGTCATATTGGTGTATGACATCGGTTTCTTATGTTTTAAAGATGCTCTGGAGGTACTTTGAATCAAAACAATATAAAAATCCTGGCCAGGATGCATCCTGGGAAAATGACACGTATGGTCAACCTAAAATATGTTTTCATATTTTCTTGCATTTTTTACTTTTAAAGTGAGCATTACAAAACCAGAAAGGTGTAGCGAATGAGTGAGAGTTGTGTGGGAGAGAATATTGAGACTGATGATTTCTTCTACTGATGACATCATCCCTTATATGCCTTTCAAAAGCTCATATCTCATAAGTGATGAAGACATCTCCCACTCATCCTCACTGCAAATTATACCGGTGGCCGGATATTCTCTACAGCTGTGTTCAGGATATGCTACTGAACAAGATACTCTATGGCAAAGATTCTCTAGCACTTAAAGTCCACTTTCCTGTAGTGTTTATTTCTAACCCTAATCAAACACACCTGAACTAATCAAAGTCAATCAAAGGCAGGTAAGTTTGATTAAGGATGGAGCTAAACTCTGCAGAAAAGCAAGTTATGCTAACAATTATTTCACAAAATTGCACTAAACTGACTAAAAATGTTCTAACCTTTGGTAGTCCTGTTGTATATGTTATGCAGCAGAAATCACAGCTGAAGTTACTTGTGGTTCGTTTGTCCTTTTATAAATCGAAAGTGAAGTCATGCACATTGCATTTCTGTGATATTGAAGACTTTTGAAGCAGTTCTTATGAATTCTTCAGCTATTCTGCTTTTTAAAAGCCGTTTATTTTAGTGTCGTCACAGGAACTAGTTTGGTTTGTGCATGTGAACGAGTCTATGCTTGGACTGTGCACAGTGGGGTGCAAGGTGAGGTGAGCTGAAGTGTCAGAGGCAGACATGTTAGGGCCGCTGACTCGGCAGCTGATAAGAATAGAATAACTGCTAGATGGACAGCTGTGCAGCACTGTTGATGAGGTAGAAATTACGATAAGGCCTTCATGGCTGTTTGAAAAAGAGGAAACGAAATGCTGCTGATAAACAGCTGTGCCAGGCACAGGCTATTCTTTGGTGATAACAGATGCAATTCTCTGTTGTTCAGCTTCTACATGATGCCCATCAGTGATGTGGGAAAGATCCGTCTGTGTGTAAAACTGCTTACACCTTTGTAACAACAGGAATAAAGCCAGGTAGGCTTGAGTTTGCCATTGTGTTTGCCTGAGAGAGACTCACAGAGAAGTCATGTGTTTTATATTAAGCAGGAAAAAGAAAGTCACACAGGTGTGTAATAACTGTCGGTAAGTCAATTAGGACAAAATGGAACGTTTTGGTGAACTACTTTATCCTTTAACAACTGCAAAGCAACAATAGCAAAACTACTGCATCCAGGGGTCCATTTCTCAAAGTCAACTGGTTTCAAGTTGCCATTGTTTCCAAGAGAGTTCAATCTAACTTACAGCCACAGCTAGATAGCAGTGCTTTAGGGAAATATAACTTGGATCAAGCTTTGTTTTTGCACAGACAGGAGCCACTCACATTTCTTCAGAGAATGTAAATGTCTATTTTTTAATGTAGTTGCTGTCAGGCAGGTTTTATGGGATCTCATGCAATGCAGAATTGTCTACATTCAGATATTGAAAGGATTTAGGGACTTCTTCATGTCTGAGCCTCCCAGTTGTTTCATTCAATGCTCTCTTGTGTGGATACAAACAATATTCTCCAAATCTGTCTTGCTTCTTCAGACAGATGCAGCCCAGCTTTTTAAAGCATCATCATTTCACTCACCTGAACAGAAACAAGAGGGTGTTATAAGTCCTTTATGGAGGGAAACTAATCAATGTTGGACACTTGAAGTCCAATTATGAAGCATCTGCCTCTGCGTTTGCCTTTGAATTTTATGTTTCCTCAGAAGTGTTTCATAGTATGCGTAGAGATTTAGACTCTGGTGAGATGAGAGTATTTGAGAAGAAACATTTGTTGCCTTCATATTTGTTACACCTGCATACTACTTGAGCAGATCAGAGGTGGTGTAAAGCCATACTGTACTTCTTGCTTTAGAACGGTTGTTCTCATTGAATTGCTCTGCTGCACTACCTCATTCTCTTTTGTTTGTGTGGATCAGGGATATGTTGGCATTTTTCCTAGGGTTGGACTATGTTGGAGTGGCTATCTAGAGGACGTTGTTTTGAAAGGTTTTTTATCTGTGCAGCATTGAAGAATATACCCAATTCTCTCAGTGGGTCTAGTATGTCATATTCAATCTTGGAGAAAAAAAAAAAGGTAAAAAATAAATAAAAAATAGACAAGCATGTGATATTATTATCATTATTATTATTATTATTATTCATTTATTATTAATACCTTTCAAAAATACCTACCCACCTCTATAAAGGACCGCTGGTCCATAATCTATGCAAAAGTTGTAAGAGCATTATGAATAAAATCTACAGTAAAATAAAATATATGGGAAAACGAGTTTTAAAAAATGGGGTGCAGTGCTGAAATGAATGGCAAAGCATTGCATAGAGATTGCAAAGTTAATGGCTTTTGCATCTCTTAAAAGAGAGTAAATGAGATACCCAAAAGCAAAAATTAACATTCTCCTTTGACCCTAGAATGAAACAGTCTGTTTTTGCCTTATTTGGAAGGTTCATGAATAGTAATGAGGAGGTCTGCTCTGA
>JAUMHQ010000289.1:26884-58891 GCA_032361165.1 Enteromius paludinosus | reverse complement strand
GTATGCCAAAATCATCAATATTAAAACAATAAAAGGCTTGAACTACTTCAGTTGTGTGTAATGAATCTAAAATATATTAAAGTCTAAGGTTTATCAGTACATTACAGAAAATAATGAACTTTATTTTGAACAAATTTTTTTTAAAAGGACCTGTATATATATATATATTCTGCAAAATGACACAACCAGTTTTGGCCAATTAAATGACTTTATGCTTAAAATTTTTAATACAAACGGTCTATGAAGAGGTTAAAAATATTTCTTGCTTTAAGGATGAAGTCACTTCATTTTGATACCTTTTTTTTCCAGAACACAAGACTCATGTCACTTTGCTTCAAAAAATGTTTCTAATATCAAGTAATCAAAACATTTCTGAAAAATATGCCCAAATGACGTGATTTTATGCTTAAAAAGAAAACAAACATTTGCCAATGGATAAAAAAACAAACAAAAAAAACCCTTATTTTCCCATAATGCAAATTTCTTGTGAGCATAAAGTCAGAATTTTTTTTCAGAAAGACTGACTCTATATCCTAATGCATCTTGATTTAATATATTTAGATATTTGCGTGAAGTGTGCTGATCTACTCTTTTGTTAAACTCACCGTACTGAACCCCTGCTCCATGTCCGCCGGGTCGATCAAGCTCTGTGTGCTTCGAGCATTCTCCAGCACTGGAAACATGACTTGAACCCACAGCGTGGAGTGCAGACGTACAATATCGTGGACGTTGCTGAAGAGCCGAGCGGGCTCCACCTCCAGCAGGAGACCGTTGTCCTGAAGATTCAGCAGGCCACACAAGAAGAGCTGCAAAAAAAAACACAATCAGCATCCAGCTCCATCTAGGACACTTATTTAGAAAGAGCAACTTTCATTTCTTTGAAACGTCTGTAAAATGCACGGATAAACCAAAATTTAAACAGCTGAACTTACATCTGTGATGACCCTGAGTTTCTTGATGTAGGTAGCCTCAGTTTGGATCAGCTCCCAGATCGCCTCTTGCTGCTGAAACTGACGTCGACTTAGACTCTAAAAAAAAACAAGGCAGAAAAAAGTCAGAAGGCACTAATAAATATTACAAAACAAATATCAGTGGTTCTGGGATGCAAAATACTATTGGTTAAAGGGTCAATTGAGTTTAACTGGTTATGTGCACATTTAAATGGTTAGTCCTGTGGGACTATGTCCCGGGACAGATGATGCCCGTACCTCGGGGTCCTCTAGCAGCTGCCTCCAGCTGTCCTCAAGCGTCAGGTTCGGTTCTTCCTCTTCCTCCTCCCAGGAATCCTGGTGGAAGGCGAGCTGAGAAGGGACCTTAGGCAGACCGAACTGTGAGTACGCCTGCAGCTTCGTATGAAGCAGCTCCACGCGGTCCACCTCCTAACACACAGACATAAACAAACAGATAAGAGACTTCTTTCAAAAACATTTAAAAATCTTTCCAACTTCAAAATGTTCAATTGTAGTTTTTTTTATATTATTATTATTATTATTATTATTATTATTATATTATAATTCAAAAGAATGCCAAGATATTACCATGGTACATCTCCAAAAAAATCATAGTATCACCATGGTAATTATTCCCAACATTCCTTTATAGCTTGTTTTGTTAATGACAGTACCTTTTTAAATCGACAAAAGAACTAGAAAGAGTCCCTAACATGAAAAAAGTTTGCAATGTAGCGAAACCACAGCACAATTCACATCAGCAGACCACCAAAAACTGTCAGACAGCTGAGGCGCTGCCTGTCTGTTCCAACAAAACACCCCCAACAGGGTTTATGACACCTAACAAACAACCCTTTCACTGAACACCACCTTCTCTTTAACCTCACAATTAAAGCCTATCCATTCATGTCAGTGACCCTCTCTGACGGCCCGTGTGCCACTGGGGCTATTGTCCTCTAATAGGATGGCCGGTGTACTTATGACAACGAGTGTTTAGCATTGAGTGCTTCTAAACAATAGAGGCCAGACACAGATGGACTATAGGCTGCCTGTAGTGGCCGCTGGAGATGGTGGTGTGGCCCTGGTTAACCCTTCTTTTGTGAAAGAGAGTCCCAGTGGGACACAAGAACACCCCCTGTCTGTCTTGTTTGGGGGATTCATAGCTTACTGTGAAAAGGATGGAAGTGTAAATGACAGGTGAGTGACAGCTACCGTCTCTATTAGTCATGCATCTGGTGTAAATGGAGGCCAAAAGTTTTCAAGGGGGATTTTTTTTTTTTTTTGAGGCTCATGGGATTTCGTTTGTTGTATTGTTTCAGAATGATTCACCAACATTTGCTCAATATGTACTTACCCTCAGACCATCCAGTAAGTATTTGATATTTTTTTAATTGGAACAGATCTGGAGAAATGTAGCATTACATCCTCTGCCGTGACCGGGTGTCGTCAGAATAAGAGTTTAAAAAGCCTATAAAAACTCCAGTCCATCGATTCATATCTTGTCAAGTGAAAAGATGTGTGCTTGTCAAAAAACAAATCTATTAATTATGGCATTCTGATTTGAAACAGTGACTACTTTATACTGTTTTTATCTGGATGTCTCTCCTGATTCGCACAAAAACACTTTTTCACTGGAGAAAGCAACGCACAGAGGACTAATATTTTAATTTGAAGTCCAAAATATTGTTTATTAACTGACAGACTGGAGAGGTGTGGATTATTGTGATCATTCTCATTCTGACGGCACCCATTCACTGCAAAGGGTATACTGCAAATTTCTCTTGAATGATCTGAGGGTGAGTACATTTTCATGAACCGTTACATACACCTTACATTCCAACTGTATAGGAAACTAGATTATGGCGCAATTTGCTATAAACATATTTCAACAGCCTCCAGTTTGAGTTTCGGTTTCTTTACATGAGATCTTTTTTACTGGAAACCACACCATTGAAAATTGCCCCATCACGTCCTGCTTTCCACAAGCTTCCTGAGGTTTTCAAGATGAGCTAGATAAGGGTTACCTTTCCAGATCCGGCGCCGAAGAACACGCTGATGCGATTGGTGGCACGGTTCTTCCAGTTGTCTGGTCCGGCGGCCACACCGGGGAGCAAACCTCCTGGAGGCACGCTAGGTAAAGTCCCTCCTAGCATGGCCAGAGTGTCCGGGGACGGGATGTTGGCATCGCCCAGAAACTCTGTCATGTTCTTACGCCGACGGGACTGACCCTGTGAGGAGGAAGAGATGGGAGATTGTAAGTTGGGAAGGTGGGAATGACAAACGGTTTACAAAAGCAGAGAGATAGAGGTTTGTGAGAAGGATATCAACCAGTGTGTCAAGGACAACAGACCGAGAGATAGGAGAGAGACCGGCTGTTATCAGTAACACCACCCTGCAGAATGAGGGGTGTGAGAGAGGTAAACAAGAGATTTAGAAAAAGATTGAGAGAGACAGGTGGGGTGGAAGTAAATAAAGTAAATGTACCAGCATTCTTCCAAAGATAACAAAACACAAATATTGGAAATAAGGGTTGGCACACATTTTTAACACAAAGTTAAAACTTGGCCAAGTAATAGCGCAGAATAGTAAACATTTATTATTTAACATCATACAATTACTTTTTGTTAGTTTTTTTGAGTTTAAGTTTCATTATATATATATATGTTATTATTTCATTTTTAATCTGTTTATTTGTAATATACATTTGATAAATATATAGACAAGTAAATACATGTAACATGTTTAATATATATACTGTATGTGTGTATATTAGTATATACATAATAAACATAATTAGTTGACTGTAGTGAGTTTTTTCTTGGTTCTTAAATCAGACTTCATCACAGATTATTTATGAGTATAACCATTTTATCATTTTAAATGACCTATCACCCAACCCGGAAAATTATGGCTCCTGCAAAAGAGATGACATTAACAGAAACGGTAATGCATTATGATTCATACAGATTTTTCCAAACAATAAGATCCTGCTGAATGTTACAATTTCCCCTTTACATCATACCAAAGTCAAGGAGGTCAGCAACCCTGCTCAGAAAGATCAAGACTGCTATTGTTTCATAAGCCATTGTTCTGCTAGAGAGCATTGCAACATCTTTCTACTCAGACAGACTCCCTCTTACGAGCCGCAGCGAGTTGAACAAACAAACAGCTGTTTAGCATCTAAGGAAGTAGTAATCTGACTGAGCAGGAGGCAGACGGGCTTGTTGACCCTTCGCCAGGGTGTAGGGAATTCCACTGCCCTGAGTGCCGTTACCCACTACAAACTCCTGCAAATTCCAGAGACGGCTACGACATTTTTGGGGAATGCACAAAAAAACAGGAAAGGTCTGAAGACAAAACATTGGAATTCCCTAAGTAAACACCAGTGAAACTGATGCATGCCACAACAACAGAAGGATTGGATTTGAACACTTAAATTACAATCAAATGCATTTCTACTTTATGTTAGGCCTTTTCAAAATGTTTTTAAAAGATGTCTCATATGCTTACCAGTGCTACACATATTTGATCAAAAATACAGGAATATTGTGATAAATTATGACAATTTAAAAATTTTTACAATTTAATTCATTCTTGTGATGCAAAGATAGAATTTCAGCATCATTACTCTATACCTCAGTGTCTCATTATCCTTCAGAAATCATTCTGATGTGCTGGTCGACTACTCAATAATTATTGATGTCCAAAAAGTTGTGCTGTTACATATTTTAGACTTTTTTGGATTCATTTTTGGAAGTCAAAAGTTTACCTTTTACGTGAAATAGAAATATTTAACATTACATTAATTTGATCACAAGTTCTCATTTTATTAGAAACAATTATTAAATCATATCAATAAAATTTGAATAAAAACTTGCTATTGCCTAAGTGAATTATGACCTGATATGCATTACTTAATAAAAAAAAAATATTACCAAAGTTATCTTTCAAACCAATGCTAAACACAACTAAATTCAAGCCGTGTAATGTAACACCCTCCAAAGCCTCTATATTGGCTACTTAGAATTGCATTAAGATCTTTTCTTTGCTTGCAGGGCAAATAATATACATCCCTGCAATCAAGGATATAAAAGAATAGCGGATTGGCCACTATGCCCCCTTGCTAAATTTAGAACAGAGACAGGCAGACGATGAGCTTTGATGAGGGGATTTTTGCGGAATCTGGGGTGAAAGGATGAGGACACAGATGTCAGGAAATGTCCCTGCTTTGAGGAGGATGGAGAGTGGACGTCTGACTGCTGGTTATAACCACACTACCAGAACTACGGATGAAAATTCAAGACATTCTTATGAATGATTTTAATCATGGGTCAAAATTATATTACGCACAACCAACATCAATGAGTAACACAAACACCACATCGAAAGGAATCCTTCTGTCGACAGCCACGCATCTATTACTTACATAGTTTAGTAAATCAATATTTCGTATTTTTTTCCTACCACTTGTTTCCACTTTCACCAAAAAGAAACACCACTCTTGATAAAGTGTACAGAGCACCAGAATAGCAAATAATTTCTCCAAGAGCTTAAAAAAGGACTTTATTCAGACTCATGAAATGACACCCACTTTTGGATCAGAGGTAACCGGCAACTCTTATTCTCTGACAGACCGAATGACCAACAAATTTACGAAGCAGAACAGGCTTCCTAGAGCGTCTGATGTACTCACCATGGAAGCGAGTGGCATGTCAAATGAGAGGTAGACCATGGTAATCTCTCAGCTGGGTTCACAGAGCCTGACCCATGCTAGAGCCAGCTGCTACAATCACTCAAAACCTCCTCTCTTCGAACGTTCACGAAAACACCAATAGATTCAAGTACCGTAGACCCCACAACTCCTGGATGAAAGTTAAGAGAGTTCTTGAAAAAATGCAAAAATAAGAAATCACTATTTGTAACCAAGCACCCTCTAATTTCCTTTTAAAAAAAGAGGTGCATCAGGGCTCCCTACGTGGTCCTTTCTAGTTTCCCAATGCCTCTCAACCTGCAACTAGAGGTAAAGCTGTCCAACTGAGCCTGTCTTCCCGCATTACTGAATAGGACAACCCAAACGTCATGGCAACTAGGAGGATCCTGTCCCATTGTGCACGACAGGAAAAAGAGGCGTGGCTGCTTAAAGACAGAGGGTCACATGTAAAGAGGGAGGGGAGAAGAAGACAGCTTGCAGGGTCCCAGAAACACATCCTGGTGCCTCAAAAAAAGTCAACTTTTGGTTAGGCAACAATTTATTTTTTATGTAAAATTCATCTAATAATTTACTTTGGTCCCTATGTACAGAAAACAAACAATTACATTTTTATTAAAAGACTATTTAAGACTACAGCAATCATATTTTTGATTACAAAACTGTTAAGTATATTTATTTATTTATTACATCTAAATGATTTAATCTGACATCATAATAGAGAGGTTCTGATGACCCTTTTGATTTACAATAAAACAAAAGCGAGCATGCCATTACTGTGCCGTGAATGATTTCCAAGCTTCCCATTCTTACTTAGTGTAACAGGGAAACTTGTGAAACTTTGGGGAATCCCAGACTATAGCATGTGCTGCATCAAGTCTTGAAATTTTGCACTGTTATTATGTTTCCAAAGAAGCCATGCCCTACTTAGTGACGTGCAAGCTCTACTTTTACGTACAATAAACAGGTTCATTATCTTTAATGAAATGACTAAGTGGATGATACTCCTTAAAACATGAGTAACAGCCCTTGACCTGGAGGTTTAGCATATTAATAGCTCATTAGAGAGCATGCATGCAATGCATGACCTTGACGTATACTGAAATTATAGATAATAAACGACATAATATATAGTCAATCCTTAGAGTCAACATAAACTGCTCACAATCCATTTACTTTTATAATGTAAATTCAAGAGTGATACTCAGAGAGACAAAATATAGAGTGGAATTAGTCAAAAAAGCCAACACGTTAATTGTATCACGATGTTGACTTGAGATGTCTTCAATAGTATACAATAGGTTCCCAACGCTTTTAAGGACAATTAATAAAATAGAAAAAAAGTAAACTATACATTAATTTTTTTATGTTAACTACACATAATAAAATTAACTTTAATCATGTTTAATGTTTAGCAGTCAGCTGAGGTGTTTAAGTCAACAGTGGTTGGGTTTCCTAGCACTCAAATAAATTCCTTTTCAAGCTAGCTAAAATATTACTGCTTACCACAACATATTCCCAAACCTTCCTGTCTGAGCTACGGTGAAGATAAGACCGGCTTTTGATCAAGCTTTACATAATGATGAAACAAACAAAGGGAAGTAGAAGAATAGCCACAAAACATGTTAGACAAACACCATTCTGGCCAGGTCACAATTTACCTCTTAACTTTACCTTGAGTGTCAACATAGCACTATTTTCAGGGCCAACACCACCCACAATGTCACCCACTTCATTTAGTCAAAGCAGAGACGGAACAAAGAGCCATTGAAGCTTAAGGACAGACGATTAATCGGTGATCAAAACCACGATACGACCTTATCGCCTGATGAGATACTGTGTCTGTCTAGCACTGGGGCCTAAACTTGTGTCATCAGTTAGTGGAATGATGCTAAAGGGTTTCCATTACGTGCACATTCTGCTCCATTACACACAAACACGTAGCATCTTCCCACTCAATACAAACATTTGTTCAATGAGACATACCGTGGTGTGCAATCCAGACGATGCTACGGAGAAGTTTAATAATTGACGAAGCATTCATAGAAACATTATGATTAACTCACTGATTTACCTGGCACTTTGTTGGCGATGGACTTTTGAGAGACGCTTCACCAGACAGACTTTCAGGATTCATGTGGAGGAGATCCCAACTGTGCCATGAGGACAGACGTCCAAAACGTACCATGATCCAGCCTGGATGCCCTCTCTGACCTCCCTCAAACACTTACGTGCACGTTCTACTCTAAACGTCAGCAGTCAACATCCAGAGAAGAGGCAAAAAAATTAAGAGACAAGCTGGAAATCCCCACACGTGCTCAGTGTCTGGATGGCAAGCCAGTAGTTTTTAAGCTTTTGGTTTGTGACTTCATCAATCTACTCCACCCATCTCCTCCAAAGTCAGTTTTCACATCACAGCAAACAACAATCACACACTAGATGCTGATCCCTCCCCCAGCAGACACCTTCAAGATCATTTCCTTACTGTATGGAAATATTAGGTACATAGGGGAACGAATATAGGTCAAGCTCCACCACGACATCAAAGGAAATAAACAAGAAATTACATTCAAATGTCAGCATTTTTGTGACAACTAAGCATTTTGTAAAAAAAAACAAAAACATATTTCTGTAATTAAAAATTGCCTAAATGCAAATGTGGGTCTTGAAATTGACCTAAAGAATAATACAATCTTAAAAATATAAGATAAACCAAATTTTCAAAAACAGCATATTTTTTAAATAAGCATTTTAAATAAGCTTATTTCAAATAAGCAATTTTTTTATATATTTAAATTTTTTTAATATATTTCTATCATTTTTATTATTTATTATATTATTATTATTTTTCATTCATTTATATTTAATGGTAGTTAAATGAATGATTAATGGTAGTAAAGTTAAAAGGAAAAATGTATAGACATATTATGATGACCATTTTGAGGTAAAACTAGACAAATCGTCATAGAATAGTCACAAAATTGGCTTCTTTCTGTAAAAAAAATGTCTTGTGAGTTTAACGCATATACCCCCGGTTTCACAGACAAGGCTTAAACCTGGTGCTAGACTAAATGTAAATCTGAGCTGTTTCAACAAAGAAAACTTGCACTGTCTGATCTTACGTCAGTGCCTTTGCTTTGTATTAGATGCACACCAGTAATGTTTTTTCTAAGGCATGTTCGTGAAAATTTAACTATGGTCTAAAACTGGTTTAGGCTAAATCATGTCTATGAAACCGGGCCTAGATTATTTTTTCTAGAAATACAAAGATTAAAAAAGGCAGCGTTGATAGACAACAAATCTATTACATAGCAGCATCCAGAGATCAGTAAATGCTTTACATTGTATTACACACAGTACTAATTCTATGAATTTGCTTTCCATACAGAAATCTTACAACATTTTAGATTCACCCCACTAGTTTCCCATGAAGATAAGACCCATTTTTTGCTAAAGTCGTGTTTTGTTCTATTGTCTTTGAACACTGGGTGTTAATGGTCAGAAACTAATTGCATGGTAATTGTGTTAACTTCACAAGAGCATCAATCACATGTGGGGGTTTGCTGCTTCAAGAGCTCTTAACAGAGTGCTTTGTTGATATCCCAGGTAAATAAATGATTACTACTGTCCGAATTGGTCTCTTGCTTAATGAGAGAGACCGAGAAACACAGATCTGCTATTTTTTTCCCCTAAAACTTGCAAGAATTATACACACCTCAAACTAAACGTTAAACAACTTTACCCTTTCATTTAAAGAGGGAAACCAATGCAGATAAAATCGGTCTGCTCCGACACTAACCTCTACGCTGTGATATTAATACACGTTTGAACCAGTCTCTTATCAGAGAGGTCAAATAGGAACAGGAAAGGGCTCATTTCCTGCAGTTAGTCGCAGTCGACAGATGCAGGGCAGTTTATCCAGACCTTTGATATTCCATTGACTGGGTTACATTTGATCAAACACATAATTTCCTCCTCTAGCAGCTATTAATGCCATTTTGTAGAGGAAATTCTGCAGTCTGCAGTTCTTTTGTAGCTGTTGATTCAAGCTAATGAAATTGTGAATATATAGTTGTTGAAAAAGGTATGAATGTTATGGGGTTAAATAAGAAATGTGAACAAGTGCAGACGCCACTTAGCTGGTTTGTCATTTAATGCAATGCCATTCAGATATTATAAATAGTTATAGGTTAAAAGATAAATAAATAAATAGTTAGTAGCTGGAGGTGTCTGGCACACACAACATGACCAAGATTCACTAAATTCATCAGAATTACACACTCTCTATGCAGCAGCACAGTGGGGGCCCCTGGGACCTCTGATCTAATCACCTGTAGTGTTATGTCATTAGACAGGTGAATGGTGCAGCTTAAATGCCAGCTAGCATTATCAGCCTGAGGCTATTTGACTAATGCAACAGAGCCAGAGGTTAAATGTGAAGAGTAGAGGCCTGAAGTCGAGGTCTGAATCTTACGCAACAGGACATGCTTAAAAGCGAGCGTGCATTTAAAACTGCACACCAATGAGAACCAAACTGCGCTTAGAATTAGCATATTTCTAAAAATAACCACGAGAGTGCTGTTATATTTAGGAGTTGATGTGAAAAGAAAAGCCAGATCAAAGACGCAACTGCAAAAACATGACTTTCACCTGAAAACCTGCTTTTCGCGAGACACTCATCTTTCAGCTCCTGGGAGCTCAAAAGTCACGGCGCTACATCAAACGCTCGCGCTTCAAAGGTCACTCCCCCACCGGAGCGGATCTGGCCAATCAAACCTCAAAGAGGAGTCCTGGTGTCACCGCCGCACCAATAATCCGAGGGGTGATGGGTTCCTTTCTAAAGGTTAGGCTTTGGTGAGGGGGCAAGACACAGTGGGTGAGTTACCACATACAGGTCAAACGCGCTCACAGACAAAACCAAGCAGCTCTCATAAAAATTCCAGAGGAATAGTGGGCAGATGAGCAGAAAGAGAGTCTGGAGGACAATACTGTCAGAGCAATCACAACATACAATACTACCATCCATCCATCCATCCATCCATCTCTCTCTTTTTCCATCCAGATCTATCTATCTATTCGTCTGTCCGTCCATCTGTCCGTTCATCAATCTATCTGTATGAGTCTGTCAGTCCATTCACAAAAAAGTTCTTAAAAAATAATATTTTTGGGGGAAATGACTGCGTTACATTTGCATTTAAAGGAAAACTACAGTGTGATAAGGAATGCCCTGCTGGAAAATAAGGGGGTGGTAGAACTTAAATCTGGAAACTGATACTACGATGCAAACTCAGACTGGTCGTTATCAAACGAATGTGTGAATGCAAAACCACTAGCCTTAAACGGCACCAGTCTGTGAAAGCAGAAACAGAAATAAAAGAATAACAGCACAACTCTTCTAAGCTGCATAACTATAGATACAGTATCTTTCCTGAGTTCTCTGTCCGAAGAAGAAACCGTAGTAATTACAAAACCTTTGCAGAAAATTTTCCTTTTTGGATTGCAAATTAACCATTTATCACACACACACACACACACACAAAAGTATGTAACCCCAGATCTAAATCGTAAGATTCTGCGCTATTTTCCGAAAGCCCAGTCTTACAGAAGAACTTGGAAATAAAAACTGGGTCTGATGCGCAATACCTGTGCAACTCTCGCCCAACACGTGTAGACTTGTTTTATGCCGTTACGTAACCTACATCCACACCACGCCAAGCAAAGCCCGATGGGATGACACAGCCTAGACCTGAATGCTCTGTTCTCAGGTTTTTATTGCTAAGCCTGACGATTCAACAGTAAAGACCCACGAGGTACATCAACAGGCCTACAGTCTATACTCATCTCTGAGGCCGGCATTTCCATGTTTGTACACGCACACAGGAGTACGTTCAGGCTTGTCTTTTCTTGAATCTAGCTTTGAAAGACTCACTAGTTATTTCTACAGAAAACAGCTAAAAACCAAACAATTGTCAGCATCAGTCAGAGTGGCATACGTGGCGGAGGACGTACTCAGTAAGCTTCCTGTATGAGGTCATGTGTTGTGCTTTATGATTTACAACAAGATGACACCTTAAAAGGAAGTTGAAGTGGGACTGAGGTGTTTAGAAATCAAGGGACACATGAATTTAGAGCCAACAGGGTCAGCAAACATGCTTATTTTACAAACAAATAGATTAGCCAGTCATAACGGAGATCATTTACTGAAGACTCAAAGAGGGGGGAAAGGAGCCCGTTTACTTATGAAGGGACGGAAAATGGTCTTGGTAAAGCTAAAATAATGACTACAAATGTTGTAAGGACTTAAACGCTGTAAAAACAAAGTAATTGAGGCCATGTGTCTAAAACAGGTGTGAGAAAAAACAAAAATAAAATAAAAAAACTGAAAATAAATAAATGAATTAATTTTAAAAATCCACCAAAAAACAGACATGACATAAAAAAAAATAATAATAATAATAATGTTGGGGGAAAAAGGTAAAAAAAATTAAATAAAAATATCGATAAGCACACTGGGGCATCTTCCTTCAACGGATATGACACAAAATGTTTCTATAACATAAATAAAACATAAAATATTAAATAAAATAAGCCCCCACTATTTAAGAGGAACACTAAAGGACTTCCCTTAAAAAATATTCTATTATTTCCAAATAAATTTATAAGACGAAAAAAATATAAATCTCGGGAGCCAGCGATGGTCTTGTAAAACTAAACTATGACTACAAAGCTTGACCAGCACTAAGTATGCATGTGTCACATATTGCTGCAACATTAGGCCATGTTTCTAAAACAGACTTTTAAAATGTAATTTAATTCATGACACAAACAGGCTTTTGAAAGACAAGGGTGGCTGTGGACAGAAAGCAGCAGCATCACTGACCAGTATGTCAACGCTCTCTCGGCGGGGCAGGGACCCGTGCTCGGCCCTCTCACTGCCCGGTGTGAGGATGTAGGCACTGCCCCCTACTGACGGCTTCATGTTGGGTAGACTGAGAGATCGCAGATCCTTCACGCTCTGCTCCACCTTCAGCTCATCGCCGGGCCGAGCTGCACAAAAACAACCTCTGTAAGAAACACTCATTGAACCGTATGAATGAGACAAAAAACGTTCTTACTCTGAAAACACTTTCTTCTATATTTAAATATGATATAATGTATATGAATATAAATATATACCTGTGAATATTTTCAAAATGTATGCTTTATGTGTGTGTGTCTGTATATATACATAAACATACACAGTGTACACACATTTATTATGTAAACAAAAACTTTCTATTGGACAAATTTAACTCGTTTGACAGCACTTGTCAAATTCTAGTAAAATGCAGTCTTAAAAGATTAAAGGAAAATTCCAGCATGTAGTAATATATTATATTAATATTTAATAACGTTAACACATGGCTTTGAACGGCTATTTGCTTTTATGAATCACAATTTTAAATATGACATTAAATAAATTACTATTTTAAATATTACATACCAACACAAAAATGAATTTAATATGTTATTATCACTGATTAATAATATTGACAATGATCATAATAATTAGTAATAATATTAATAATAATTGTGATATTATTGTGCTTTTGCTGTTAATAATTCCTGTTAAATTACATAAGAATATAATGTTTTAATACATAAATATGTATGATAAACAAATATATAAAAATAAAGCAAGGAAGTAAAACAAAGAAAATAAATTAACTAAAGTAAAGCAAGACACACTACAGTGGATTATTGTTTGTTAAATATCGGCATATATTAATTATCACTGAAATCTGCTGTTTATTAGTTTTTATAAAAGGAACAGAAGGACTTGAACAGAGCAGATTTTCAGCATGAATGAAACTCTTCAGCCCGGCGGCTAATGTCCCAATCATTTTAATGCTAACCCTTTCGTCACAGGCTGTGCATTACGCAAGCGGCCATCCAGCACCTGTGTGCGTTATCTGATTAAAGACATGGGGATGGGGATTTGTAAAGACAAGCACATGGCTGTATAATCAGGAAAAGTGTTGAGTGAATGCCATGATCTTCTTGAAACAGCGCATCCCTGTGAGGCTCCTTGAGATGCATAACAACTCTAATGAAGTGTAATTGGTCACACCTCCCTTCCTGTGAAACTGTCTGCTTCTGTGGACACAGGACGGCTGTGTTGTGTGATACAGAGATCTGGGGTATGTTTTGAGTATGTGTAGGAATGTACAGGAAGAAAGGGTTATCCAGTCGAGGCCCGGCTCCAGATAGGAGATGCGGGGTGGGCCAAGTGATATTCCAGGTGGGCCGAGGTTATGAAGGTAGGGGGTATAGTGGATATACTTTTAATTTAATAAGTCCCCCCTTTTTTTTTCTTTTTAAAGCGAGTGGATGAAAGCCTGTTATAAACATTAGTTTTGCATTTGATTCACCCTGATAATATTTGCACATTTTCACTTCTGCTACTTCACGGAGAAAATTAATATGACAGAAAATTATAAAATTAATATTAGCCACAAAAGATGTGCAAAATTTGCAATAAATAATTCACATTTTACAGGATTAAAAAACCCCTGCTTATTTTCATTTTATAATGTACTGGTTTTTATTAGCCATTTTTATTTGACCACTTGCCCTCCTCCTGTGACATATTCTCATGTGTTAGACAAACGAGATGAGAGGTAATTGATGGTGCCCCTCCTGGGTAGTCTGATTTTTTATAGTATCATTTCTAATAACTCTGATACTGAAGTTCTGACTCTAAAGCGCTAAAGATGAAGCAGAAAAAGTGCCGGTAATGCGTACCAGAGCGCCCGGCACATCTCGAGCACTGGATCTGTTATGAAAGAGTGCTCACTTTGGCTGGCGTCTTCATTCGAAGTTGTAGTTGAAGAGTAGAGCCCGACCGATAAAGGATTTTGAAGGCCGATATCGATACAAATATTTAGTGGTTTTAAGATCCAATATTCCGATATATCGGCCGATTATTATTTTTTTATTTTTTTTATTTCAGAAACACACAATAAACCATTAACAGATTTCCCTAACATTAGTTATTTGTAGTTATTTATGAGTTTTAACTAATATAATGATAATGCATTTTAAAAAGAAACTTTCTTTTACTGTCACAATAGAACAGAGGAACATCAAAATATATGAAAGTTCTGATAAATAAAATGTATAAAAATACAAACTTAAGATATGAAACGTAAAGTCCTTTGAACAAAAACACAAAAACAACAACAACAACCAAGTCAAAGTGACCAGTAAGGGTGTTTCATCCGTTTTTATTTTAGTTTTGAAATATTCATTTATCGGCCATTATAAATGCCGATACCGATAATAATATCGGCCGATATATCGGTCGGGCTCTATGAAGAGGCAATATCTATTTTCCTCTCTGAACCAAGGGGGTGCGGGCGCAATCATACCTGCACTACACCACTGAGACTAACAACCAACATGCATCAAGAGATGCTGAGCTCATTGACAAATATCTTGTAAGATGCTCTGCCTTCACACAGCACTATACACGTGATCGCCAAATCGAAAGTCAAAAGGATTTAAATTCCCCTGATGCGCGAATATTACATACATTATTAGCAGGTTCAACTTCAAACGCTTACCTTTCACTTTGAGGTCATGTCCTCCGAAACGATACGCCTCAAAGTGGAGTGAGAGCGGAGTGTTGGACTGGTCCAGGAACAGATCCACTCGGGATAATTCAATGCCCTTGCGCTCAAAAATGGGTCCAAGCACCTCTCTGAAAAACAATAAAATGAGCTTGACAGATAACACTAAACAGAGTTATGGAAAAAGTTCCCATCAAATAAACACCCATTCAAAGATGAGGGCATAAAAGCTTTAAGAAAAAAATAGGGCTTTTATTTGGAAAGCTGTCACGAAATACTCCTTTCTTAAGACATAGTAATGTCATTTTCATTATTTTATACTTAGTAACACATTAAACCCAACACTAATACACTGATACTACATGCAACTTTTGTACTTTTAAAAATAAAGAGCACATTGCAAGGTTTACGTTTGTAGCAAAGATAAAAAATATTTACTGTTCCTTACACACCATAGTTCAAAATACTTTGAACAAGTCTTATGAGGCTGCATTTATTTGATCAAAATACAGTAAAAAAAAACAACAAAGTAATATTCTGAAATATTATTGAAATAGAAAATAACTGTTGTATATGCGAATGCATATCCATAAGCAATTCAGTACTGATTTGGTGCTCAATTAACATTTCTTTTTTGCTTTTACTGTCACTTTTGATTAACTTAATCAATCACTGCTTAGTATGATTTTTTGTGATTTTTGTAAGTCCAAACCTTTGAAGAGCACTGTATATTCACATGAATTCTAACCTAAAATATACTGAATAATCAATGGACAAACTACCTTTATATTAGTACACTCTCAGAAATAAAGGAACCAAAGCTGGGGAACACAAATTCGTTCTCTGACTTACCGTAATGTCTTCTTTTTGACAGCGGGGACGATTTCTGTGTCAATGTCTATGTTGAGGTCAAACTTGAGGCTGAAGCACTCCTTCCTGGGGTCCTACAGGGGGCGACAGAACAGCTCTGGTCAAAGGTTGGTCAAAGACAGACTGCTTCCAGCCGTTTACAACCAACTCTAGATGTGATCAAGATATCCATCAGGCCACCACATCCTGGGGCTGCTGATGATTCAGAGACGTCTCATTTCCTGTATGCTATGGATAGGGAAGCCCACATACCAGTCTATACAAGTACTTGAACAGTGAAACTGTTGGTAGGTTATATTAATATAATGTATAAGGTGTTAAAGAGCCATACATGCTTGGATTTCAAACTTTTGCAAAAGGAAACCAGCACTCACATCAGTGTGGCGCCGGATCTTTTTTCCTTCTCTGCTTTTTAGTTTCATACCTCCTGTCTTCCGTTCTCTGTTTAAAGACAGAAAAACATGATAGAAACAAAGACAACGGCAGTTTTTTTGTGTGTTAAACAATTAAACAAAAAAGATTTGATGTGATTTTAAAACAAGCTCCATGTTTGCTGTGCTTGTTGGTAAGGATGTATCATTTGGTGTGTATACAGTGGGGCAAAAAAAGTATTTAGTTAGCCACCAATTGTGCAGGTCCCCCCACGTAATTATCATCATAGGCATACCTCAACTATGGGAGACAAAATAAGAAAAGAAAAATCCAGAAAACCACATTTTAGGATTTTTAGTGAATTAATTGGTAAATTCCTCTCTGGCTCTCACAGACCTGTAACTACTTTTTTAAGAGGCTCCTCTGTCCTCCATTCATATTAATGGCATCCGTTTGAACTCATTACCAGTATAAAACACACCTGTCGACAACCTCCAAACTCTACTACGGCCAAGACCAAAGAGCTGTCAAAGAACACCAGAAACAAAACTGTAGACCTGCACCAGGCTGGGAAGACTGAATCAGCCCCAAAACATCACTGCTCTAGAGGACATCTGCATGGAGGAATGGGCCAAAATACCAGCAACGGTGTGTGAAAACCTTGTGAAGACTCACAGAAAACCTTTGACCTCTGTCATTGCCAACAAAGGGTATATAACAAAGTATTGAGATGAAATTTTGTTATTGACCAAATACTTATTTTCCACCATAATTTGCAAATAAATTCTTTAAATATCCTACAATGTGATTTTCTGGATGTTTTTATATTTTCTATTTTTCATAGTTGAGGTATAGTTGAGTTGCCCCACTGTATAATAAAAAATAAAACATTAAATAATAATAATAATAATAATAATAATAATAATAATATGCTAAACAATAGGTAAATATAATAAGAATAAAACAGTAATATTATAACTATTGTAAGCATGTACAGTAATGGTACAGAGGTAAAATGACAATATTAATATTTCTGGCTTTTAATAGATTTTTTTTTCATATACACATGTATTTTGCTTTTATTTGTTTTATTGGAAAATATCTGGGAGTCCTTCTCTTTTGTTGAACACATGCAGATTATAAGCACTTCTCTTTACTCAAATGTGGGAAGATATTTAATTATATTTATTGGTAACACTTTACAAATGCATAACTTATGATTTATAGCGTGTAGTTATTATAAATAGTCAGTTCATCCTTTATAAAAGCATTGTTCCAACATTAATAATCATTAGTAAACATTCTGCAGCGTTTAAGATGACATATACGTATATATATAGTTTATAATTGAAAAAAGATTACAGTACAATATATCAAATTAAACAAAGAAGATTTCATATAGTTATTTGAATGTTGTGGAAAGGTTGAGGGAAGATTCACCGACTGACCCTCGTTCAGTGCTTCCTTCTTCGTCTTCATCCAGGTCTGAAGGGGGGCTTGTGCGAGGAGGACAGGAACGCGTGGATACATTTCGCGCCAGGATAGAACCTGACCACACAGACTCAAAGAGTTAGTTCATCATTAATTACTCACCCTCATGCCGTTCAAAACTCATAAGACATTCATTCATCTTCTGAACCCAAGTCAAAATATCTTTGATTAAATCAAGAGAGCTCTTTGACCCATTGTAGACCGTTACCTTGTGGCTGCACGTCGAAGCGGAGATGTCTGTCAAAGTGCATGCTTTCAGACTCATCCAGGTGACAGCGAGAATCACATGACTCGCACAGCTGCAGGGGGCTTTTACCATTCAGTTCCTGACAGTCAGGATGATGACACACCTACAGGAACAGAGAGAGAAATGAGAGATCAGACGCGTTGAGTCACAAGTGGTCAGACCAATTGCACTTCATCAGACCACAAAAAACAAACAAACTTGTATGTCATTTCTGCAGCTGAATTCACGGTCAAATTTCTCTTCTCATAGTTCACAACATCCCAAATGCAAGCATACACAGACAAATATTCTCGAAAGACTCAACCCATGCAAAAAGAAAAAAGAAAAGATCACACTGAGTGTGCGATAAAGCCAAGACAAGCTAACTAAATCAAGCTACAAGCAGAAGCACAAGCAGCTCTGAAAAGTTCAAAGTTAACAAGGAAACCAAGAACAACAACTAGTTTCTTGTTCATACTGTACACCTTCATGTGTTTTATATAATAGCCTGGACTGCCACACCCACTCAAGCTTAATGCAAATCCCTCTGAAATGACTCGTATTGAAAGATAGCAATCAGATGATTGTCCCCTGCTCTTACCTTCCATATCATGGGATGAGTGCAGGCTGCCCCATTTGTTGGACACCGGTCCATGGCAGCAAATATAGCGTTTTAGTACAGTCACACACCCCAAAACCTTACGGATGGGTACCGATTCATCCCCTTCCCCCCAAAGAACCAACAAGATTTTGTCCAATTAATCTTGGCCCACCCCCATCTGTGTCTAGTCAAGTTAAGCGTTCATGGGGGCAGGGGGGTTTTAGGGTAGTCCTGGTCTTCCACAAAAAACCAAATCAGTCTTCAGATGTCCAAAGCCCCTCTAATCTGAGGAGCTAATCATCCGTGCGCTTTCCTGAACCCATCTGAGATTAGATTTGGCTCATCTCTTTCTCAGACTGGACTCCACCTCAAAAGGAGGAAGCAATGCAGTCTCGGCTCCATCAGGTTTTTAAATAGCGCTTGCTTTTAAATGGGCCTTGTTGTCTGTAATAGGCATGACATGGTCTACCACAATGAGCACAATTAGGTTAGGTGTACTTTCATGCATTAAGATTCAAAGGCTTGTTGGGAATTTGTGCGAATGGTCAAATATGGAGTCAGTGTGACTACACAAATCACTTTAGGTCAGAACAAACTTAATTATTGGTGCATGCTTGGATGTCGGAGTTTTATAGATTCGCATAAATGTGGAAATTAAATGGGAAAATGTTGCAAGAACTCCTAAACAAGCAACATTTTGGCGTTTCAATGGTCATTGCATGCTCTAGGGAAAACGTGTTCAAATTGGGGTTTGGGGTGCCCTTTTAAAAAAAAAAGTGTGATTCAAAAATAAATAAGTAATAAAATAGTAATAATAGTAAATAGTTTCAGTTTTAGAATTAAAAATAAATAGATAAATAACAGACAATTTAATACGATTTAAATAATACATGCAAATTCAAAAGGCCACAAGGATAGTCTGTTATTTTTTTTTATCTGTTTTATAAAAAAATAAAAAAATAAATGTTATTTAAGGAGAAAAATAATAGTGGAAAAAAATATAAAATTAAAAATTATATATAATTATTTTTTTACATTTTTTTTAGAAACCCACAAGGGGTGTCTGCTGAAAAATTCATTTTAACAAAACAAAATAAAATAATAATAAAAAAAAATTTATTTTACAAACTGTAATAAAAAGTGTTATTCAAAAATAAATAATAATAATATATAAACTTTAAAAGAGTACAAAAAAAAGAAGTTTCAATAAGTTTTATAAAACAAAACCAAATTAATTAAATTTTATTTAATGTAAAAAAAAAAAAAAAGTAATGGCAGTAAAAAATACAACAAATTATATATCATTTTTAATTTGCTACTTTTTGTTTTTTTTTTTAGAAAACTGTAAGGGTTAAATTTGAACAAAACAACTATATAAAAGATTGGTGTCATTTTAAAGAATGCTAACAAATTTTACTTACATTTTTTGGGCAATCGGGTCACTAACAACAGTGATGTTGTGATGGGTTAAGATCCGTACAACCACCGAGTGAAGTAGACCGGTCAAAACATACATGTACATAACCAAACACACCAACTAAAGCACATTTCAGTTTTTATGGTGGGGGTTATGACTGATAATGAAGACAAACGAGATGACAGGCCATTCCTCTTTACAGTAAAACTGCACTCAAAACTGTACGGCCTGTATGCTCATGTAACGGTGTGTTTGTCATGAGCCGCTGCTATAACAACTATCAAGAAGAGCCGAGCTGAATCACCGGGAGGGACTGGTGTTCTTCGACGAGTTACGGCACATTCGTCTGAAGGAGAACGAGGGACTCATCACTGGCTGAGAGTGTGAACCTGACCGCAAGGCAGTGACATCATATCACATATTCACACACACACACTGATTGTTTACAGTTCAGTCATGAAGAGAGAGGCGAAGAAGGAAATTATTGAGGAAGCCGAGGAGAAAGTTGAGACTAGATCGGCATCATCCTCCCTACTTAGGCAGCTACCTTCTATGATGGTACACTACTGATTTCAAGTGCTCTACACAGGCAGCAACTGTCTAACAGTCCTAATTCCAATCAGTATTGTCATTGTAACTAAAATCTATTCAAATCATTTTAGTGACTGAAATGTAGCTATATAGAAACAAAATATGATTATTAGATGAAAAACGTACATTTATTCATTTCATTTAGCTGCCGAGACAACATCTCATTTATAAGTGCTAAATCACTAAAACATCAAATAAAATGAAAAAATGTATAAAAATAAAAGCTCATTTGAAAAATTTATCAATAAAAACACTGATAACTTGATAAACCAGGGTGGAAGTGCATTCTGGGACTGGAATAAAAACATGCTTATTTAAAACCGCAACATTGTAATTGCAGTAAATTTTGAGATTTGTGACAAATAATATTGCAGTTTATGAAAGCTATATATATAAATATAAATAAATGTATTTTTATTTTGATAAATAATATTTTTATTTATATTCTGAATAAAGTTGTAGTTACTTTTGTGTATATAAGAAATTTTACCCTGCCAACAACCAGAAATAATTTATATATCTTATTTTTATTTAAGGTTTCATTTCAAGTAATAATAACAAAAAAAGTTTATTTCTCATGATTTTAGTTCTATTTTCACTTTTAGATTACAATAATAACCTCTACCCACAATTGTTTTTAAATGTTATCTAGGTAGGAAGTTAACCAGGTTTTGAAACCGAACTTGAGTGAGAACAGGAACAGAGACTGAGTGGGGCGGCACTCACAGATCTTTCTGAAACAGCTAAATCAAGAGACTTCAAGCATGTTACATGCTGACCAAACAGTTGGGCAATTAAAGGCCCCTTAGACAGGGATCAAAGTCAAGGACAGCTGAGTGAGTGTGTGTGTGTGTGTGTAGGCAGTGTGATTGTGAAGTTCTGCTGGATTACCCATGGGCCTCAGGAAGGGGTGATGTGTTTGGAGTGTGGAGGTGAATGTAAGTGAACAGCAGAGAAAAACAGACAGCTGTGAACACACTCAAGCGTCCAGAGGGGCTCATCTAATTCAGACACACATGGCACCATACTTGCCATTTGACTTTTTACATTTTGTTTCAATTTTTCTTAAAAAAAATGAAAAAAATAAATAATGATAATAACATGTCTAATTAATTAATCTTGCAACTTCTACAATTTAACAGCTATTTATTCCAAGTTTAACAAAAATAAATAAATCATGTAGGTCCCTATGAAATTTAAGTTTTATTTTTTCTGAATTTGTGATTTTCTGGATTCCATTTTAAAGGTTTAATTTAATTTTAATAATCAAAAGCATGTATTATTAATTGCAACTTAATTTATTCATGTCTTTACAATAACCGGGGCCTTTTCAGAACTTCTGAATTGTCCATTTTCTAAAATTTTTTGGTAACCAAACGCAGGTACAAAACAAATGTTTAAGCAAATAATGTGCTGCACAACAGAGGTTTGTTGTTCAAATAATTGAATAATTTAGTAGTAGTATTACATTAAAACGTACATGGTATTATATTTCTGTTCTCCAAACTTTTATTTTGACGGGTTTCCGTGAGGACCTTTATATTTTTGTGTGCATATGACTTGACAATTGTTCCTCTAAAATAGTGTTGAAGTGACTTTCAGACACCATTCAACACAGAGACGCAAAATTCATATTCAAAAATTGCATTATATGTGGTTTAATATTCAAAAGATAATACTAACCTACTTCTGATTTTTTTCATCCAAAACATGTGACATTCTACATTCCATACGAATTACATTTTTATGAATGATTCTGAATTCCGACCACAATTTTTGCAAACGTGTTTCGCTCTACGTTACAACACATCAAACAATAGCAGCCGCCATCCCTATTTATCAGAGCGTGACTGAGGATTATGACATTATGTATGTTTTAATAATTCCATGACCTCATTTCCCCTTCCCTCAATAATCTTTCAAGCAATTAAGCCTTAAAAAGCTTTTCATGCCTGAGAGTTTAATATTTCATCAGCATCCACCTGTAAAGATGATCAGGAGTGAAGGGGACCCATGGTAAACCGGTTCTGAGGTCTCATTCGGGTTCTCCTGTGCGTATCTGGTGCCGTGCAGACAGTGTGAAGAGTTCGAGGTCAGAAGTCAAGTGCAGTGTCATTTAGTGCAGGATTAATCCGCGCTAAACACCTGTTCCCTTCAACTGCACAGCTCCAGCGGTCTTACATAATGTACATTTTCATCCCTCTTTTACACACAGATAATTATGCCAGCATTTAATCTCTCCTTTCACGGAAGCCCGCACGAGAAATTTGCCCTCGCCGTTTTCAAGGGCGAATGAAATTATGTGTGCACGACAAAAGAACGGAAAACGGATAAGAGTAACATAGTCTTTAGAAACATTTTTATTATACACTACCAGCTAAAAGATTTGCAATAATTATGATTTTTATATTAGATTGCTATTTTAATGCATATCTGTTAAAAATGATTTTTTGCACGTAGACGACCCCGCAGCTAGCAGACATTACAGACATAATGAAGTTAAGCAAAACACTTTTTTTATAGATTGTATACTCGTGAACAGGAAATGCTGAAACTCAAAACAGACGGACATCACAAAATGAAGCAACATATAGTAAAACTCACATGGGAAAAGCAGTAAAGAGCACACCTGTGCTATACGGTACGTGCATTACAAATGCTTGCTAATGCCTCACAATCACATGCCTGCAGCTCAGACAGATCCTAGTTTAAGTCCTGAATTTACGGACTTGTGAGAGCAGCTTCATTTTCTAACGAAATTCACTGAATCATCATTGCAGTGCCACAGATTTTGCAACATCTCAGATGCAGTGTCATAGCTTCAACCTCAGACGCCACACCTAAGGACCCGTTCTCTAAGTGTGATAAAAATGGCAAACGTGGCAACAAAAAAACGGCAATAGCAGGTTAGTGGCATCAAATAAAAAAAGTCAAGCATAGATAATCTATTTGGAAAAAAAACATCACAGCTTACGTCAAGTTTTAATGAAAACACTGACTCATAAACAGGACGATCCTAAAGCACACAAAAGCCCGATGATTAAAAAACAGGCTTAAACTCAGCCCAACCCTGCAAGCATCAAGGTGACTTAGTGTCAGAGAATGATGTGAATCACTAAACGGCCCTAAATGTCTTGATTCACGCTCACGGAACTGTGAAATTCCCATCTGACGCCGGTGACGTCTATAAACACAGACACGCTGCTGCTGAAGCACAACAGACCCAAACATACATACAGACTCATATAACGCTGCTTCACATCCCTTACTCCAAACAGAGTTATCAGTCCAGCTACACTTCCTAAAACAAACACAGTTACCTACACTAATCTAGCCATTTTGAGACGTGAGTAAGAACTCTGCTACAGCTGTTAGAAGACTTTAAGACTCAGTGATTTTTCTTCCATTTATATAACGTGAGCATGTCATCACAAAACAGAGCTGGGTGCGAACTTGCATGAAGCATAGCCAAAACTTTCCATAAAAACAAGCAATGAAGACTCATAGCAATAGCACATACCGTTTGCATTTTTAAAAAAAAGCACTGTTAGATAAAAATATACTTAAAAAACATTTTTTAGGTTATAGGTTTACGAACTATACCCAGACACATGGTGTGGTTAAGCAATTATGTCAATGAGTTATTATGCAACGGAAGCTACAGCCAAACATCTTTCAATGTGCTTAGAAAAAAACGCGAGCGTTAAAGGAAGTGAAATCGGAGCGATTGCAGTTTGCATTGGCTTGTCAGTAAAAGACCGCTCTGGATGGAGAACCACCATACTTGCCACAGCCGTTGACTCCAAGACAAGCGTCTGGCCCATAAAGTGCACATTAAAAGAAGATCAATTAAAAAACAAAAAGGCATTTACGCAAACCAAGGCGGCGCTATATTAGTTCGGTTCACCATGCTTTGTTTTCCTCAAGTTCTCTTAAACTGGGGCTAAAAACAGAAAGCCACATTATTGTGACTCTTTTGAACAAGCTGTGAGTCCATATGCTTTTCAGCTTAGCCTTTTTTTTTTATCATAAAGGAATAATTTTATCCCCTCCAAAACTTCTCACATAATCTCTTATACCTCCAAACCAAAATACGAATGCTGGCTACAGGCGAACTTTTCCAGAACTTCCATTCATGCGAAAAATATCCAGCATCAGAAGAACCTAAAATAGATTTGCAAGCACAGAAATGTTGCCATACAATCCTTATTTAGCAGCAAGTGCACATTAAAATGATCAAAAATGTTCCTTTCAATCATATTCTGTTCTTTTGAAACTTCTACTCTAAACATTGCATCACTGTTTTCAGAAAAATAGTAGGAGGCACAACTTTTTTCTCCAAAACTGATAAAAAGCAGCATATTACAATGATTTCTGAAAAATCATGTGACGCTGAAGACTTTGCATCACGAGAATAAACTATGTTTTGAAACATATTTAAATAGAAAGCTGAAATTTCAATTGGAATCATTTGTTTTTAATCAAATGCAGACACCATAACAATAAGCCACCATTATTCAAGATTAATAATATAGGATTGAAATCCATAAATACTCACAAACACTGACAGCTGGACACTACCGGCTGAAACAAACATGCAAAGTGATAACTATACTAAAGTTTACACAATCTGCACTGTTTCAGATACACTACTTACTGTGCATAAGCAAGAATTCTCCTCTAGAAAAGGACAAAGAGACATTCTTAAGTCCTAAAAGAGATGAAATGGGTCTAAAGCAAGGAAATACCAGCATACAAGAAGTCACAGAAGTATGTAGACCGAGGCTAGTGACTGACAGGTCACAGTCTTGGGTCAGTGGACATCCGGAACAATTAAGAGGAAAGAACGCATTGCCACAAATGTGGTCTTCTGCATGTGTAAGAATACAGTGACCACAGTCTAAATTTAGACTGAGCTGCTACTGTAGAATTATAACACGCAAAAACCAAAGACTTCATGGATGCCAATGAAGACCCTTGCACTACCAAAACAAGCCATCCGTTATGGAGGCCCGCAGTGATCAAGCCCTCATTATAGAAGAAGAATTTTGGTTTAAACGTTCTACAGTGAACCTGCAACAGGTGAAACCAAAAGCACACTTTTAGACAAACTTCTTGTAATGTCAGGGTTTTAGCCAACCTCGGACCACAGAAGGCCAGCCACAATCAATCTGGGAAGACCAACCTATTTACTGAAGCTGATGACAAACGTCTGCGGAGCAGTGTGGGATTTCCATGCTTGCGTACTGAGAACATCAAAAGCCTATTTGGTCACCTCGGAAGGAGCGAAACTTCCTTGAGTGACTAATCCTGAGTTTAAACCTGTGGTTCGCATACGAGCCACAATACAATCGCTTCCCTCCAAAAGCAAAGTTCACTCCAGGGCAATAGTTTGCCAACTGTGGGACAAGGTCACAAGGTGTCATGTTCATTAAAAAAAAGGCTATTCTACCAAGTTTCATCATCTCTGAATTGCTACGGATTGGAAAAATTTTTTTTTGCCGTTTTGAATCAGAAGAGCTCAAGAAAGATGAATAAAGAATGACCAAAAGGACAAGTCCATCCATGCTAAAGGAGAGCAACTAAGTTAACTTTTTCGCAAGAAACATTCCTCTCAGTGTGTGTTTCAACATGTAGCATCAGCGAAAAGCAAATGTGCATGTACACACCCACACCTGGAAAACAGCCACCATTATCACAGAAGTGAGCAAGAATATGTATCACAGAGCGCTTTGGTTTCTCAATTAACGTTAAGACAAGAAAATCCAGCATGAAAAAGTTTAGCTAAAACTATTTTATTACTTTGGTTCGCTATAAAAACCACAATTTTCACAAACGGCCGCTATAGCGATCTCTTAGTAAATCCTAATTAGAAACAACGACTTCTAGTTCAACAACAACATCATCATGTATGAACTATGCTTTGGAATTATAGCTGAAAGTTAAATCGTTCCATGTTAATATTGGAAATGACATCGAATAGACTTTTAAGAAAGAAAACCCTACGAAGCGTAATGTCTAGCCATCTGCTGGGTAACCAGAGACATATGTAGAGAAGACAGAAGCGAAAACTCACCAGCAGCTGCGCTCATTCAACTCAAACTCTGTCAAGTGCTCTGAGAGAGCCGTCTCAAGCTCCACTCTGTGACGCAACACTGCTATCCATAGCTTTAGGGGAGGAATCGACATACAGGAAAGAGGGAGGGGAGACAGAAAGAGAAAGAAAGAGAGAGAGAGAGACTAAACGAGAGGGAAATGAAAGTAGAAGGAACGCTACAATTAAAGACAGGGTTTTCTCCGAGCTGAAAATGACAAAAAAGAGCTACGCTTGGGAAGGTTTGTAAGGGAATTCTGTTAGAAAGGTCACAATTTCACATGCGAATGATATGCACATATAAATACGAACCAATGTAAAACTACAGATCTGTTTAAAACGACACCATGTTTCATTTGATTTTAAATCATTAGAGTTATTATAAACAGTTATAGGATACAATATCAAAAAGAAAGTCCATTTATAAAACAAAATACAACAAAACAAATGTTTGTTGGACTGATATTATAATGACAATTAAGCTTCATTAACATAACGCACCTGGAGGATTTAATCTTGACATTGTCATTATGGTAATACAGTCATTTTTGGTCTATTACACAGTAATATAATTATGCATAAATCATACATAAGCTGGACATACCTCACAATCTAAGTAATATACTGCATGTATGCATGCATACACATACATTTTTTTCACATTATGGTAATAAGAATGTATGGTAAAAAAGCGTTGTATTTTATATATTGGAAATACTTCATTGTCACACAATACAACATTATTTCCGATAAGTACTTAATGATCATATACAGTGTTTTTTTATATAACAACCATACCATAATACATATCCAGAAAAAAAAGTGCTATTACTATAGTTTTTTGTAAATATAATTTTTTTAAGTGCACGAAAACAGAGCATGGGATTGAGAAAAAAAAACGTGAACATAGCCATCCTACCCCAGTTCAGACCTGCACACTCTCCCACTCACTTCAACATGTTTAAACTCTTCCCAGTACCCATCACCATCCATGCAATTTTCTGCTGAAATATCTGCCCATATTACAAATATCTATCATGAATCACATGACAACCAAGAAAAACAAATGACCAAAGACTAAAAAAACGTCCAAATGGTTAGAAGGAACGTCTCTCTGGCATGCCATTAGATGCACTCACCGGCAGCTGGTCGCAGTCGCATGTCTGTTTGCATGTGTGCATGTTGCTCTTTAGATCTGTCCTGTTCTCACTCCAGAGCAATCTCAGCGCCCTCCTGCAGTCTGGCAGGATTTGTTCAACCGGGCTGCTTTCAATCTAATAACTCCGTAAGCTGGTGCGCGTGAGTTATACAAGGTGAATGTGGTGTCGTTTCTTTATACGTGGGCACAGTTTAGCCCCTGGAGGCATTTGTGGGACTGTGTAACTGCTGGCATCTCCATGAGGAAGGAAGACTTCAGATATAATCTTGTTGTCAAGATTGAAGAGCAAGAGTGCGTTTATGAAAAAAACGCCCCCATCTTCTCTCTCACACACACACACAGCGTCATCTTCAGATGAAGCTTATCTGTTGATCAGTTCACATGAACCCCTCTAATACGGCAAAAGTGCTAAAAAGGGAAAGGAGGCAACCTAAAAATGATAGCGCGAACTGATAACATCATAAAATACATTCCCATGTTATATTATGAGCATCTCTGAAATAATTCATTCTGACTAGTCAGTTGTGGCATTCTGTTGTCATATAATTAAATATAATCTCTTATTATGGTGGATGATTATCCGTTATTTTGCCACATAGCTGTGCCGGTATCTCCTTTCTTATGTAAGATATATATTTTTAACTCTACTCATTTTTTATTTATTGAGCAGCTGCATTAAAAATGGGGCAAATCACCGGCAGATGGAAAAAAATAGCCCCCTTAGTCTGATACAGTAACTTGATTTAACTTGTATTTGGACCCTGGCTAATTAGTTAGTTAGAAGGCATAAAATAAAATCCAATCTTTTTAAGTTTGTTTTTCATTCAGAGATTGTGAATTAATCATGAAATAACATAAATACAAATTAAATGAAATATTAAATTACACAATTAAATTAAACTACATTTGTTGTATTGTCAATATCACAAAAATACTTTTTAAATTAGTAATTATAAACAGTTGCCCAACATAATAAAAATGCTAAATTAAAATGTATAAAAAAAAAAAAAAACGCTACTGAAATCAAACAAATTTTAATAATTTAATAATATAATAATTTGGAAAATTGGTGGAGTCAACAGCCTTTAGACTGTTGGGATGCTCAAACAATGTTTCGAAACCACCACAAAGCTGATCATGTCACATAAGGCCTGTCAGTCAAACATATGACGAGCAAATCCTAAAGACAGATGACCACACAACCCTAGTTTACAAAGATTTACCACAACACTACACAAACACCACACCCTCAGAAAAACACGTTCTGAAAGGGAGGCTTTGTTTTACTTCTGCTTCATAATTGCCTCAGCATTGTTTTTCCAGGATTAGATACTTAGGCCGTAAAATATACCTGACGTACTAGTCCACGCGAGTCATAACGAGTCCATCTCCACCAAACACACTCTAGTCAACTAGAACGGGTCTGATGTTCCAGAGCTTCCTAAATAAAACTCACTGTTCCTCTGGCATTCAAAGTAAACCACGCTGAGCTTCACGTAAGTCCACTACAATTAGCTTCCTACATGTGCGCGTGTGTGTGTGTGTTTGGAGAATAGAACCCTCCAAAACCCCCTGCTGTCTCCCTCAATTAAAGAGTCTATATTTAAAGAGGCAGACAGCAGCAACACAATTACCTGAGGGGATCAGGTGCTCCGGGCAAAGCAATCGGGAAGATGCAGCTCAAGTGCTTCAACACAGCTGACGCTCATCAGACACAATATAGCCGTAATTTTTGTCGTAACACAAGGATGCAAGCCTGTCCCATCGCCATGACTGTCAGGATATCTTATCTGAAGGTCCACCAGTGATTTTTAGCTTGGCAAACCTAATTCTTTCTTATAGTTAAAAATAAGAAAGTGGTTTACGTAGCACAAATATTGGTTACAAATTTAGACAAAAATATTAATTTTGGACAACTTAAGCAAAGTTTGACCAAATAATATTTTTGTGAACAAGTGACTGAACAGATCCAACTGACGAAAAATGTATTATACTGCAAGAATTGTACTGTTTTAATTGTGCCTTGTAATGTAATTAATTGTACAATCTAATGCATAATTGCAACCAGTGTTAAAACATTGTAGCACTTTGCAATTCATTGTTACACTATGCATTTTAAATTTTAACTTCGAATGATTTATGGCAAGGCATACTGTAATAATGAATATTATAATTATAATACATTACACCCTTTGACAACCCTTGCATTATACATAAAGGCTTTAAGAAAAGTGTTTCCATAAAATCTAAAAGCAATGTCACAGATTTGTGAGATAAAGATAGAGAGTTACAGCACCCCAAAAAACCAGGGTGTGCTGCTTTCATTGAAATCAAAGCAGAAATACACATAGAAAACACATCTGTGTGTCGCAGCTGACTCAGAAAAGCCCACACTATGTGTGTTCAATGGATAGTCTCCAGAACGGTGCTACGGTCATGCGTAGAGACATTCTTGCCGCCTTATAAAGTTCAGATTGAATGACTCTTAATAGATGGATGGAGTATTCTGATGATGTCTCTCATACTTTCCTGGACCTTTACAGTGTTCATTTCTCGGCAGTCAATGGGACAGTCAAATCCTCCCAGTTTGCATCCAAAATATATAAAATTGTGTTCAGAAGACGTACAAAGCTTTTACAGGGCAAGTTTGAAAGCGAGTTGCATTAGAAAGCTGATCGGTTTCAAACAATTCATTGAAAAGATGAAAACGCTTGTAATTTAAAGTTTGAACAAATCATTTTCGTGAACTGGGTCAAATGATTCTTTAAACATATCTAACTCCCCCCTAAAAAGATAACATTCACAATGTATGAGTTCATCATTCACTGAAAATCTTGGAGTAACTCAAAGAGAACAACTGTTTGGCAAGTGCTAAGTTTGGATGCAAGGGAGCCTAACTGCATTTTAACAAACAGCAAACGCTACCCAAACAGAAAAACTACTCATCTTGGAGAAAACAAGTAGAGTTCTATTTCTAAATAACAAACATTACACAACAGCTTCTTTTCCAAGAAGGTGCACAACCATGTTATCTGGAACCATAAGAACGGTGACGCAGATGTGGATCAAAATATGTGTCACCATTTATCCATGTGGCCTCATCATTCAGCAAATCAAATCCACTCCTGCCATAGTCAACTGAACACAAAGGCTCCTGTGCGGTTGCTGTGACTGATGTATATAACAGTATTCTTGTGCACCGCTCTAAAGCAATTGAAAAGCCATTATCTTCCTCTGACAGGCAGATTTTGGTGCCCAGGCCACATCCTCTTCCCCACACCGGCCTTAACGACAGCAGACGCTCCAGCGGTGAGCGGTCAGTGACCATTACACAACAGTGAAGCAATCCTCCCATTCCTGCACGAAGGAAACCGCTCATCTGGGCCTTTGCTCGCTCATTTCATCTTATGAGCCATTCCCTTGTCCATTCAAGTTGAATTTATGCTTTCGGTGGTTATTTAATGGCATTACAATCTGTGGGGGGGCACACATCTTACAATTCAGACAGAGATGACGGAAAACACACACTGAAGACTGCAAAACCATACGCTGCCACAAAGACCTATTACACCTTCTAATACGTTCCTTATCAAAAGATGTGTATGAGCTTGAGAACTGAATCAGATCAATTCATGAGGAAATCATCTTTGTGAACTGGATCTAACAAGTTCAAAAAATCCAATGTGTGTGTGTGTTTATATATATTATATATATTATACACACACACACAATATATATAACTATATAATATACACACACACACACACACACACATATATATAATACACACACACACACACACACACACATATATAATATATATACACACATATATATAATATACACACACACACACACACACACATAATATATACACACACATAAATATATATAAATATATATATATATTTTATTTT
>JAUMHQ010000287.1:29934-41137 GCA_032361165.1 Enteromius paludinosus | reverse complement strand
TTCTATTTGATAATGTTCAGTGCTTTGCTACAATCTGTATTGTTAAAAGCGCCATATAAATAAAAGTGACTTGACTTCACTTGACTTGACTTAAATATATATATATATATATATATATATATATATATCAAAGCAAAAATAAAATAAAAATATTGTTGCGTAGATTAAAAAATAATTTCACTGGGACAGCACAACTGTTTGATTTACTGTTTTTTTTATTTTCAGTGTACATTTTGAATAATGGTCCACATATCTGCCTACAGTAGTTCAATCACAGCATTTCATCAAAAGGAACAATCATGATAATTTCAGTAATTTACTAATTCACTTATTGTATGCAATAAAACGAATATGAGATAACTTTAGAAAGACTAACTGATATAAATGTAGTGAAGAAAATGGCAAACATAAGCCCTCAGTTAAACTATAGTGCAACAGTGAGAAATACGTGCAAATTAAGGAAGGGGGTTCAAAATTACTTGATCTATTACTAAGAAATGAGAAGAAGACACCAATTATATTTTCTTTCACAAGGCAAAAAGGCCAAGATACACATGGAATCTATAAAATCATGTTTCAGACTGAGGGGCAGCTTCCTCTGGTTTTGTTGGGTTGGAGGTCACCTTTAAAGCCATATCCTCTTTGCAGTCTTTTTTTGCCATATCTTGTGACCTATTGGATGAAACCAAAGAAAAAAATGGTTGAACTTGGTTGAGAATATCAACATATTTTAATCTCTTAAACAACACATTATTTAACATTTACCAAGACTAGATAATGTTTTCTATTTCAAGTATATGGTATATAGTTGAAGACAAAAATATTTAATTGAGGGCTAATAATTAACTATTCTCCAGGTAATTCCCAAGTTTTTTAAAGGAAGGAAAAAGATTTTCTCATCTTGGTACATTACAAGATGGCGGCATGTCTTTTGTGGTTATTGTTGATCATGTGGTTTCTAATTTTTCTATCATTTTCATTTGTTTTTAGATTTAAAAGCAGAAATCTAAGGGTTTTAGAAATTCTGAAAACACTTTACTTGAAAGGGTGTGCATAGACTGACATGACACCTTCATAATCATGACATGACATACATTGTGAATATGAAGGTTTAATGCATGTTTATGACAACTGTTATTAAGAGTCATTCGCTCAGTTATTTAATTTTAAATGCAAAGATGACAAATGCCTTTATGACAACTTGACATAAACCAATACTTCATAACCTGTCAGTGTCTGTTACAGTGATGACACGAGGAAACGTGGGTTAGCATGGGTTGGCAACGGTAAATCCAAACAACGAAACACAGGGAAACACGGAGAGACACAAATTGCTTGACAACGGGGAAAAAAAACACATATACATCCAACATTGATGAGCGAATTCACAAGCAAACCGGAACTTAAATACACATAAGAATTAGGTCAGTGGGAGGAGAATACAGTTTCAACATAAAAGTCTGAAAATGGCAAACAGAGACAAACACACATAAAAGGAGTCCTGGGTCTGGAGTGCGATCGCAGCCTCTAGCTGGTAACTCCAGCTGAGCATGACAGTGTCTTTGTCAGGACAACTTGACATTACTTAGACAACATAGAATAAATTAAACAAATAAATAAAATAAAAACAGAACATTTACACTTAATGGCACTTAATTTCATTGTAATGACAAATTAAATTTGTACCACTGTACTTGAGGTCAAAAAAATTTATGACGCTGTCATAAAATAATTTGACATTGTATTACCACTTAATGACATTTTAATGACAAATTCAAGCCCACAAGATCCAGGGGCGTGGTTCGATTCAGATCCAACATCTCCAACCTTACATATACCTAAAGCTACCCATCTCCACCCCGATTCCTAAACCCATCCATCTCCACCCCTAAACCTACCAATCTCCACCCCCTAGATGTGGATCCAACCACGCGCCCCTGGATCTTGTGAGCTGCAGCGAGCCTTACTTGCTGGACATAGACAGTGACAGGTTAGACACTGACAGGTTCTGATGTATTGGTTTATGTCAAGTTGTCATTACAAAGGCACCTCAAACAATGTCATCTTTGCGTTAAAAATGACATAACTGAGCGAATGACACTTAATGACAGTTGTTATAAATATGCATAAAACCTTCTTGATATTCATGATTATGAAGGTGTCATGTAAGTCTTATTGCACACCCCTTCAAGTAAAGTGTTACCGAAATTTTACAAGGAACTTTGTAAAGCAGCTCTTTCTGACCTGGATTAATGATGTGAAGTCTTTCAAGTAAGCTATAGCACTTTAAGGGATAACAAAGATGTGCTTTAGATTTTCCTTAATCGGATTCATGATGTGAGACCGTTACATACCTTAGATATAGTTACATCATAACCATTTGAAACAGCTTAATGCTTTTTATATTTATGGAATAGAACAATTCCGTTTTTTACATGTTCTACATGTTAAGTGGATAATTGTCCAAAAAGGGCACATTCAATTATTTTCTTTTTTATTTAGTTGCCTAGATTTTGTGCACTTAAAATAGTTTGTCAGTTTAATGGTTGTGCAAGAAAATTGTGTTGCTACTCCAGGTTGTTATCTTGTTTCTTTGAGGAACCTAACAAAGGAGAAAAAATTATCCAATAAATCTATCCTGCAGAGGGTGTTCATTGTATTATTCCCTGTTGGAGGAAACAGAGACGTTTGTTTCCTTTGTCACAAACCTGAACTATTGCTGGTTGCCAGGGACAAGTTCTTGAGAGGATTCGGGCTCCCAAGAAGACCCCATGTGTCATCTGTTTCCTCCATCAGGGAATGACAGTTACATATGTAACCATGTATTCCATGTATCTGGGCAGATACAACTTATGTTATGGTTTATCAGAGTCATGGTTAAAAATTCTATTCCAAATAATTATCTAATAGAGAAGGTGGAGTTGCAGTTTTTATCAAAAAATAAATATAGTGCGCATATGCTTTTATCTTAATTCATGAAATATATATTGTAGCCTTAAATATTGAGACTCCTGCATTATTACTTTAGTTGGTTGCTACAGGCCACGTTCAGCAGTAAATAAAACCTTATGTTCCTTGAAACAGATTATATCGGATATAGATCCTTCCCATTGACTGGGAAGGAAATGGACCTGAGGAAAGATCGTGGGTATCAAGAGATGACGTCCTAGATGAAACCTTGCTCAGAGAATTCCATGAAACTCACCCCAATCGCCCAGTGTAACAGAACGGACCTCAGTGGCGCTGTCCGACTGTCATCAGCGGGAACCATCCCCGGAATACTAGTTCCTACCCGGACCTGTTTCGGCCGAACACCGGTGGGGATTTCCGTCACAGGTGTTCAGCATTATCTGCTGTATTTAAGGGACTCACAGACTGCAGTTCGGTGCAAAGTTTTGTTCGTTTATGACAACTCTGAGCGCTCTTGGATTACTTTTCGGATTGACCTTGGGGGGGGATGGGGGGGGATGTTACATCCACACCAGGCTCCACCCTCACAGAGTCACAACGAGCACACTCACCAGCTCACTCACCGTCCGAGCTCGTTTATCCGTAAGTGGACCTCTATTGCCTCTAAACCGATCCAGGTTCATCTCTGTGGTGTGTGTGTGTCTCCTCGGCATTGTGTGCTCCAACGAAACCTGCTAAGAAAACAAGAATTGACTTTCAGTATGGCATATGATTTATGTTGAATTGGACCTTCTACTTTTGAGTTACCTTATTCTGCATCCAGCGAAGATCCTTTGTTAATAAAGTCATTATTGTTTACTTTTACTCCTGTCTCCGTCCGCTTCTTTAACAGAAGCTCGGACCTAAAAAATAGTTATCATGAGCACCGCCGATCCATTTCAGGAGCTCGTGGACGCTCTTAGGAGGACGATTCTATTCACACCACCACCAGCAGTGCCACCGCCATCACCAACACCGCACCCGGAAGTAAACAATCCTTCTTTGCCGGCGGCGGTAATATGTCCCATGGTGCGATCGACGCCCTACTCGTCGGCGGGGGACTGCAAGGGGTTCCTACTTCAATGCTCCATAACTTTCGCAACTTACCCTCATGTGTATAATTCTGAAGGTTCAAAAATTGGATATGTTATCTCTTGCTTATCAGGAAATGCTTTACGCTGGGCTGAGTCTGTGTGGAGTGAAGCAGGACCTGCTACCAGATCCTATGATGCTTTCGCCACTCACTTTCAGGAAGTGTTTGGAAGAACCGATTCTGAGTCATCTGCTGGTGAGGAACTATATCATTTTCGACAAAATGAACTAACTTTTCCGGAGTATTCTATCAGGTTCCGAACGCTAGCAGCGGCCAGTGGATGGAACAAGCGAGCTTTGGTCACAACATACCATCAAGGATTGGAATTGAATCTTAGAATGATGCTTGCTCCATATGATGACTCAATCGGACTGGAAAAGTTTATTCAACTCAGTCTTCGTTGCTCAGCCTGAGTCACTGCTTACAATCATCAAAGCTACAGCTACAAAGCAGCTAACCCCTGCCTGCCAGAGTTCTCCAGTCCTCCAGAACCAGCACCCGAGCCTATGGACTTAAATCAACGTCGCCTCACACCCCAAGAACGTCAACGGAGATTCTCCGCTGGACTGTGCTTGTATTGTGGTCAACCGAAACACAGCATCAAGAACTGTCCTCTTCGTCCTCCTCGTCCAGTGGTGAGTCAGATCTTAACGATTTCTGAGAATATGCATCCATGCACATACCCTATCACTGTTACTGCTAAGGGAGTTTCCTTGTCTATCGCTGCTTTAATAGATTCCGGTTCAGCGGGTAACTTTGTTGCTGGACACTTGGCTCGACAACTACGCTTACGAACTGTACCTACAGACAAGAAGTATCAAGTCCAATCTATTAATGGGAAACCCCTATCCACTCGATATATGCAACGCCGGGCAGGTCCTATTCAGCTCAGCATGGGGGGTGTCATCAAGAGGAGATCTGGCTCTTGGTTCTGGAGGACTCAACAGTGGATCTAGTGCTGGGGCATCCGTGGCTGGCGAAGCATGAGCCCATCATCTCTTGGGGCACTGGAGAGATATTGAAGTGGGGTTCTCACTGCTGACCTACTTGCTTCCCCAGACTCCCATTACGTTCCACAAAGCCCCTTCCGGTTTGTACAACATCCAATGAGAGTCCTTTAGAGAAGCAATCTGTTGATGTTCCCTCTGAATACCGCCCATGGGACTTTGCTATAAACCTGCTCCCGGATGCTCAGTTGCCCGAAGGACGAATCTATCCGTTATCCATTCCCAAGACCAAGGCTATGGAGGAATACATCGAAGAAGCCCTTGCACACGGCTACATACATCCATCAACATCCCCTGCTGCTTGGATTACGGCCATGTATTGATTATCGCTCCTTGAACAAAGTAGCCATTCCATTTAAGTATCCATCCAAGTATCCTCATACCGGCTGCCCTGGAGAAATTACGTGGAGCCAAGATCTTCTCAAAACTAGATCTCCGTAGCGCTTACAATTTAATTCGAATAAAACAAGGCGATGAATGGAAGACGGCTTTTGTTACTCCCACTGGGCACTATTAGTATCTTGTGATAGGAAGGAAGGAAGTGACAAGTGGCCAGGTATGGTTTCCCATACTATGAATTAGTGCTCTGCATTTAACCCACCCAAGTGCACACACACAGCAATGAGAAGTGATCAACCACACACACACCGTGAACACACACCCGGAGCATTGCTGCGGCGCCCGGGGAGCAGTTGGGGGAGCGGTGCCTTGCTCAAGTGTGGTATTGAAGGCGGAGAGAGTGCTGGATATTCACTAACTCCACCCATAATCCCTGCCGGACCTGGGACTCGAACCTACGACCTTTGGGTTACTCTCTATTAGGCCACGACTGCCCCCTTCGAACACCATCAACATGTGAAAATGGTTCTTACCAAGCTCCATGAACACCAACTATATTTAAAAGCTGAAAAGCGCTCCTTCCATCAGACATCGACCCAATTCCTTGGATACAACATCGATCCTGCTGGTGTGATTATGGATCAAGGAAAGGTAGAAGCCATCACAACCTGTCCCAAACCATCAACAGTCAAAGAACTTCAGAGATTCTTGGGATTTTCTAACTTCTACCGTCGTTTCATTGAGGGATACAGTATACTTGCCAGTCCACTCACGTCCATGCTTAAAGGAAAACATAAGACCTTGACCTGGACTCCAGAAGCAACACAGGCATTTCTGAACCTGCAAACTGCTTTCATCTCTGCCCCCATTCTTTACCAAACAGTTCATCGTTGAGGTTGATGCTTCTACCACGGGAGTTGGAGCCATTCTTTCCCAGCAGGGGAATCCACCTCAACTGAAGCCGTGTGCATACTTTTTAAGGAAACTCAATCCAACGGAGAGGAATTATGACATCGGGAACAGAGAACTTCTCGCCATCAAGCTTGCCCTGGAAGAGTGGAGGCATTGGCTGGAGGGGTCTGTTCACCCATTTCAGGTATATACAGATCATAAAAACCTGTTGTATTTGAGAGATGCTAAAAGACTGAACCCTAGACAGGCCAGGTGGGCCTTGTTCTTTAATAGATTTCAGTTCACAATCTCTTACAAACCTGGTTCTAAGAATGTTCGTGCAGATGCTCTCTCTCTTCTCCATGCTGGTCACACCTATGGGTCGACTTCATCACTGATTTGATCACTGATGGTCACACATGTATCCTTGTCATCGTTGACTGTTTTTCCAAGTTTTGTCGACTGATTCCTTTAAAGGGTCTACCTACTGCCTGGGAGACGGCTCAGAACCTGTTTCAGCATGTGTTTCGAACCTATGGCCTTCCAGAGAGCATTGTGTCTGACAGAGGACCTCAATTCATATCCAGAGTTTGGCGGGCATTCTTCTGACTCCTAGGTGTGGCCGTAAGTCTCTCCTCCGGATACCACCCGCAAACTAATGGTCAGACTGAAAGAAAGATTCAGGAAGTGGGGCGGTTCCTCCGTACCTTCTGCCATGACCACCAGAACTCCTGGAACCAGTTCCTGGGCTGGGCCGAGTACGCCTAGAACTCTCTCCGCCAAGCTACCCCCGGCCTCACACCTTTCCAGTGCATACTCGGTTTCCAGCCCCCACTCTTTCCCTGGTCAGGCGAACCATCTGACGTACCAGCTGTAGACCACTGGTTCCGGGAGAGCGAGAGGGTCTGGGACATCGCTCACCAACATCTTCAGAGGGCAGTGCGTAGGCAAAAGACCACCGGGACCGACGCCATTCTGACGCACCCAATTACCAGGTGGGCCAAAGGGTGTGGCTATCTACCAGGGACATTCGCCTACGCCTGCCCTGCAAGAAACTTAGTCCCAGATATGTTGGTCCCTTCACCATCACGGAGCAGGTTTACCCGGTCACGTATAAATTACAATTACCTCCTCAATACAAAATACATCCCACCTTTCACGTTTCACTCCTCAAACCATGTCACGATCCTCTTCTTCCTCCCACAGAGCCTGGTGTAGAAGAACCCCCTCCTCCCATGGTCGTCGAGGAAGGAACCATCTATCAAATAAAGGAGATCTTGGATTCCCGACGTTGTGGTGGTCGCTTGGAGTATCTCATTGACTGGGAAGGATATGGACCTGAGGAAAGATCGTGGGTATCAAGAGTTGACATCCTAGATGAAACCTTTCTCAGAGAATTCCATGAAACTCACCCCAATCGACCAGCACCTCGAGGCAGAACCTTTGTTAATAAAGTCATTATTGTTTACTTTTACCTCTGTCTCCGTCCGTTTAAATCAACTGATTATTCTCGTAATCAAATGTTTTCTTTGTCATTGTTTGATGTAGTAGGTCATGTTGGTGAGTTTACACCTTAACTCTTGAATTAACAAAATGGTGGTGCTATGACCTCTACCAGCAGAAGCACAGTTTACCAGCCAAACCTTTGTCACTTGGCAGAACCTCTTAACTCTTTTTTGTTTTACTGTTACTAGGCAAAACACCTATATTCATAAAAGTTTTGTACAAGTTGATTGGATGAAGCCAGTCAAATTTAAATGTAATCTTTCTTAACCATGATTATAAGAGAAACAGAGAGAGAGAGAGAGAGAGATGTACATAAAAGGTTTCAATAAAAATGTACAAATCACACATTCATAAAATTTTAGCACCTTGCTCAATTTTTTAAGAGTTATATTAAGAGATTGTTTTTTATATATTTTATTGTTTATTGTCAGAAAATGTGTTTGTTAATGTTGCAATTATCTTGCAATTTACCATCATATTTAACTTGATTAACAATGCAATGATGATGATGATGGTGTGGGGTGTTGGAAAAACGTGTGTTCAATGTGGTCAGAGCAAACTTGACTTCCTCTGCTGTTTGCTTCAGAGCTGCAGTAGATTCATCTTAAATGTTGTGTGGAGCGAAGCAGTTTCATCAAGCAAGAACATGAAGATCATTCAGCTTCAGCTCTGTGAGTTAATTGCTGTACATGAACATATTTAGATGCACTTTGTCAGAATATTTTTTTTTAAAGGTTCACAGTTGTTTTTAAGTGGCTCATCTTAATTCTGATGCTTTTTTTTTCTTCTTTTATAGATGTATTAATGTGTTGTCAGTCTGCAGTGTCAGATCTTCTGACTGATCCTGGGTCAAATGTGATGATAAACTGTGATCTTGATGAAAATGAGGTTTATTGGATTTTACTGAAATCAGCAGATCCTCCAACAGTTATTCTACGAACACTCTCAACACAAAAATCACCTTTTTACTTCAATAAATCATTCAGAAAGAAATATTCAGTTCAGTTTAAACATAATCTGGTTATTAATAATGTGACTGCTGATGAATTAGGAGTTTATTACTGTATGAACACAGGTACACCTCTAAAACTCAACAACAGCACCAGAATATACTTCAATGGTGAGTTCATTGGTTTATGATGAATACATGAATATTTAATTGTATTTATTTTGTAGACTAATAATTCGCTACTTTGGTTTTTGGAACACCTATGCAAATTATAACTAAATCTTTCATTATTCACTCCACACAGATCTGAATATGTTTTAGATATTTACCTCAATTGTACACAAGTGTAGTCATTGTACTAAAAGACTGACAGTAAAAGACTGTAACACTTTCTTTACAGAATCAAGTCAGTTAACTGAATGTCACAATCAAACAGCAGCAGCCGGTACTGATCAGAATCAAACACAATGGCAGACTTATATCATCTTAATATCTACTCTGATGAACGGACTTCTGATCATGGTCGTGATCGGTGAGTTACCAAAATAAATAATCTCCATGCAGCCCAAGTTAAATTCTTTATTTAGAATATTGTCTACCATTTTAACACAGTTGACTTAGCAACTGTTTTGATAATAACAGAGTTTCGGGAGGAGCGGTGGCCGAATTAATCACAGCTGCTTAGTATCTCCTAATCATCTCCTCATTACGATCTTCAAATCATATTTTTTCCTTCCCATATAAATACTCATGCTTTTCTCTCTTCCGCTTCTCGCTTATGCAACCCTCCACCTCCCCTTCTCCTCCATCAGCTCCATCTTTCCTCTGGGGGGCATCGAGAGTGCGAGCTGGGCTCCGAACCCTGCCCTCGCTAGGGTTCAGGACCTGCCGTTCTCCCGGCTCGCTTCCCGGAGAGCTCGCCAAATTTGCTTTAATATACCACTCATATCTTCCCTTGCATTAATGAGAAAGCACGTACTCGTGAAATATATGTTTAAATAATTGAAAAAAGAATAAACCACCTTAAGTAAATGTGAAATCTGAATTTATTGTTTCATTATTAGGACTGGTAAAGGTTTTTGTTGCTGGAAACAGAAGGACTCCAGAGCAATTACAACAACTGAACACTGATCTACAGCAGCCACAAGAACAGCATCAGGACCAATTACAGGTAAAAAAAAAAAAAACACATCAAACTAAGTTAAATTATGATTCTTGCTGACCTTTTTTTTAAACAGTGTTCCACTGTTTGGTTGATGTAATATTAATTTAAACCATGCAGAGATACTAGGTATAGATTATATGGTTTTCTTCATTACTCTTTCAGTACGCTGAGGTGGATTTTTCCAAGCTGCGTAAAAATATTCGTTCCAGCCAAATCAACAGCACCTATGCTGCTCTACAACTGCCAAAGTCATGAACACAAAATGGACTACATATTTGGTTCAATGTTTCTTGAAGTTCATAAACTCTGTAAGGAATCTCTTAATTATTCGGCTCTGATGATACAGAACATTTATTTCACATTAACTCCCATTATTCTTAAGATCAGGGTTTGTTAAACTGAAAAGGCAAGTGTAAGAAAGTTCAGAGAAAAAAAGTATCATTAAAAAAATAAAATTTATTAAGTTTTATATATCTTTGTACAACTTATCTGTACATAAAAACGCAAACAGCATCAGCTAAATGGCAAAATGTTTTTATGCTTGGGTTTTTAAAGTGTATTTTGCATTGAAAAAAAAAGTACTAGCAAAAGAATGTCATAAATATTTTTTTTGTATTTGTATTATAAATGTGCAACTTTCTTTAAAAATGATGGTCAAGAGTAATGCTTTTGTATAAACAAGACAGCATTTGAAACTGTTATGGAAGGACCCTTATGCTGAAAAAGTTCCACCTCTCAATTAAAATCTGTTTTGTAAAATTGCTCCTTAATCAAAATTATATTTCTTTGTGCATGTTTGTGTTTGTCAGAGATTTATGAACAATTAAGAGCATCTTGTTCAATAAAAAAAAAAAGTGTCTACCCTTATATTAAATAATATTGCGAGGGATGAATTAGGACTTTGTTTATATGAACACAGACACGCATTGTTCAGATTCATAAGTAATGAATAATAAAAACTACAATGAAAAACACAGAAATTAAAGGGAAACTTCTGTAAAAATTGTATGGTTTTGGTCACACCCTTAAATTTGTATCATCTCTGTTTTAATGTTATTGGTGACATATTTGTGTTTTATATATACAGGGAAACATTAAACAGCTGACTTCATTTTCAACTGAAGCTTTACCCAAAGCCATAAATATGTTCAACTGCATTTGGCACTTGACAGCCCATGACAAACGGGGTCGCTCACCTTTGTCTAGACTGGGGGTTTAAGCAAGAACCGAGTGCAGGGTTTTTTTTTCAATGCCTTTTTGCATTCATGTATCTCGGTTCTCACAGCTGTCCTAACCTCAAATGG
>JAUMHQ010000287.1:10294-23515 GCA_032361165.1 Enteromius paludinosus | reverse complement strand
TTTTTTAATTTATTTATTATTGTTCTTTATGAATTACAAGATGTGCAGTCCATAACAATATAATAATTTATTTTAAGAGTGTCTTAAAGTTGATTCATTTCATGTGTCAAAGCCCTAAATAGCTAGCTACTTAATACAACATTAAATTATTTTAAATAGAAAAAATTATCCCCAAATCTTGTGTTAACTGTTACCATACTATATTTTACCTTTAAATTGGTGGAATTACCTCTCAGAATTGTGGATACAGGAAATTATGTCACTTTCACTCACTGATAGAGCTTCAGATCTTATCTCTATCTAAAGTATCTGTGCTCTCTCTGAGAAAATATTTGAATCTAAAAACTTCTTACACCAAGATTTATTTATAAAACGTCAACTCTGGTACCACAAAATGTATAAAAAAAAACACAATTTATTACTGATGTCACATTGGGTTATTTAAAGGTATTTTAATCATGTTTTCATAAGTTTCGTGTTTTCTTAGCTTTTATGCCAGCAAGTGTAGTTTTTGGAAAAATCAAAATGTCAACTCTGTTAGACTATTGTCTCCATTGTAAGTCTACCTAGGTAACAGAGTTGACGGTGACACCAAATGTACCTGCACTTAAAGAATGAGTCAGGCAGGGCTCCTTCGTGGATTAATCTAATTCTAGTCTAATTTATCAAACATATGAAGTTGCTGATTGAACATGGTTTGCTTGAGTTTGAGAAAAGCAAAAAATATCCTGTTGTCAATAGGTACCGCTATGATTATAACTGAATGCAGGACTGGATTGCTGTTTGCCTAGAGGTATTTTTTTCCCCCTGATCTTACACTGCCTTCTTGAAGGACAGTCTGGGGTCCCCCCCTTCTCCTAATGTATCTTTTTTCCTTATTTTCTGTATGCTACTTCTTGACTTACCTGTCTTCCCCCCCAAATGTGATGTTTGTTTATTGTCGTAGGGGTCCAATTTCACTACATGTAACAGTGTATGTGACAAATAAAGGCTTCAATCAGTCAATCAATCAATCAAATCAATGTTTAGGCCTTTATTCTTTTTCTTCTCCAAAATGAATTGCAGTTTTAAACAGAAATTCCTCGAACCACGGTGCTTGGGCCCTAATAATAATAATAATAATAATAATAATAATAATAATAATAATAAATGGAGCAATTCCAAGAGGGTCCTCTCACCGCAGTGCTTTAGCACTAATAATGGGAACACTAGGAGGATGGAGGATGTTGTGCTTGAAGCAGTGTTTTTGTTGCTTCTTGCGGGTTTCACAATGATGGACATGTCAAAAAAATGGAAAGCCAATGGGCAGTGCTACTGTACATAGCACCCCTTGCAACACAGGAACTATTTAGTAGTACCTGAACTATGTGGTCCTAACCACGTTTTGGTGTGTTTGCACTGTAAGAACTAAGAACAGTTTTAGTTCCAGGAATTAACTATCTTAGCTTTTACTTCAGAGTAGGGTCTAAAGAAGTACCAAGAACTATCGGTGAAGTATCGGTCTGTGCTAATTTGCTAAATGTGTACGAAACCCCCCCCCCCCGCTATGATTTAAAACGCAGTGTAAACATACTGTGTAGACACTGTATCAACTTATTTCTAAATATTTCCTAGTTTTAAAATGGCATTTACCTGAAGACTTCTTTTAGAGCTTTTTTATGTGTTTCCCTTGTTGAATGCGAATGCAATCCTTCAAATGGTACCGGGAAAGAGTTCGCACAAAACACGTCCCAAGGTTACGCATGTAACCCTAGTTTCTTGTAGAAACGAGACGCAGCGTCAACAAGACGCTACACCTCCAGCGTGACGGCTCTGAATCGTGTGTAAATTCAGCCAATGAATTGTTGGGACGTCATAGGCGAGTGATGTCGCTGGCCAGGAAGCATAAAAGCAAGTGTAATGCTGCCGGCTTCAGCTCCTGTCATGAAGCGAGCGCCGGCAGGGATGCCAAAAGTGTGGCTACGAGACGTGGCATCTCGTTCTTTCAAGGAACTAGGGTTACATGTGTAACCTTGAGACGTTCCTCTTCAGGAACTCAAGCTGCGAGATGAACGAGATGCCCACACGACCAGGCTTGCAAGTCCCTGCCTAGTGTGTGTTTGTGCGCAGCTATGACGAGAGAGAGAGCAGAAGAGCCTGGAGTGGCTCACAAGTCTAGTGTGTAGGGTCAGACAAATGTGTAGGGGGGGTCCACCCTGCAGCATCACAAATGTCGGTCATAGAGACCCCAGATAACAAGGCCTTAGAGGCCTCCACACCTCGTGTTGAGCGTGCTCTGACTCCTAGCTTCGGCTGGAGACCAGAGGACTCAAAAGAAATGTTTATGGCATCCATGATCCATCTGCTTAAAGTCTGCTTGGTCAAAGGCAACCCTTTCTTGGGGGGACCGAAGCATATGAGCAACTGCTCGGACTTTCTCCACGCGTCCAATGCTCACACTAGAGACAAGCAATTCAGCTTCTGATGACCAGACTGTGATCCTGGTAGAGAATCTAGCCTGCAGGACCTCCAGCACTGTACCTACTGGGCAGTTAACTGGATTCTGCTGCCGTTCTCTACACCATGAAGTGAACAATTTCCATTTCAGGCCATATAGTTTTCTTCGTAGATGGAGCTCTGGATTGGAAGATGGTCTCGACAACCTCGGTTGAGAGACCTGTGGCTATGAGCTGTGCCCCCTCAGGGGCCACACTCGCAGTTTCCACGACTCCGAACGAGGGTGCATGATGGTGCCCCCTGCCTTTGACAGGAGGTCAAAAGTACCAGGCCGCTCCCCAACCAGTGAGGGACGCATCAGTTTAGGAGCCATGGTTTTCTCCACATTTCTAAGGCACGCAAGGCCCGGCATGACAACTTGATCGATATTGGTATGCTTTTCCTTTGAAAGCAAAAATAGGACTTCCCGTGAGAAGGATGGATTGGTGTGTGAAGTACTCGTCTTTTAGATCTATTGGGACAGACCAGCCCTCGGACCTGATTTGTGACCACCTGCGTGACAGCGAGCATCCTGCACTTCAGCCTCATCACTGAGCGGTTCAGTAGCCTGAGATCTAAAATGGGCCACAGCCCCCCTCCTTCTTGGAACTAAGAAGTAGTAGCTATAGAACATGCACTCTCTGTCATGAGGAGGGACCTCGATGGCCTTCATTCCTCAGGAGAGTATCTACTTCTCGTTTCATAACCAGAGCCTGCTTAGGCCCACTCTGTCTACAGTGTGCAGGACCCAATGAGACCCATTTGGCAGTTGATCACTGCTAAATAGTCAGGGAATCTGTCTCTCGAGGCTGATCTCTGGTATACTAAGGGCTGCTATCATGGTGCCCTGAAGCGGAGTACCGTCAGGGAGCAGCCGGTCTACAGTAGCTGCACTAGAAACCATTTTACGAGGTGGCGAGCCTCTCAGCTCTTCTACGTTTCTGGGCAGAAATAACTGAAAGGGTAAGCAGATTGATCTCCAGAGGGCACTGAGGAGAGACAGATGCCAAGTAATAAAGTGTACACCACTCTTCCCCAGAGGGGCCTGCCCTCTGAAGTCCTGTAGCATCAGGACTACTGAAATCTTCTATTGACACAACGGTCCTCAGACTACATTATCACCCAGGATTATGAGAACCAGTCCCTTTAAGGTATTAGAACGTCGCCGGCTTCCCTGCTGTTTATGCTTCCTGGTCAGTGACGTCATTGCCTATGACATCCCAACAATTAATTGGCTGAATTTACACACAATTCAGAGCCGTCACGCTGAAGGCATTCCCATAGCATCTTGTCGACACAGCTCCTGAAGAGGAACATCCCAGTACTTTAGTACTGTACTTTTGGTTTTGGAACTATAGAGGTACAAAAAGCCCTCATGTCATTGAGGCTAATTGAACGCGTTTAGCCAATTAGCTTAAACTTATGTCACAGATAGTTCCTGGAACTATTTTAGACCCTACTTGAGCTAATTTAGTTCCTCCAAATGGAGTACCAGGAACTAAAATTGTTCCTAGTTTTTGTGGTGGGAGCATACCAAAAAGTGGTTACAACCACAATTAGTTTGGGTACTACGAAATAGTCCTGCCATGCAAAAAAAAACCCTTTGTTGTATGTTGTGGACCCATCAAAATAAAGTGTTAGACAATATTAAGAAGACAGTCTACTAATACTTTAATGACTTTTTAGAACTTACTGTTAGTAGAATGTCTAAAGTGAAAGTTGAAAAAGTGTTATCTAAAATGTTATTCTTTTTATTTGACCTCAAACACACAAAAACTGTTTAAAGAACATAATGCATTACATATCTTTTGTACAACACTTCTCTCTTCCACTAGCATAAGCTTCGGTCCACTTTTTTCAGAGCTCCAGTACAGACTGGTGGCTTGATTCCCTGTACAAGAATAACACGGTTTTTAATAAAGTCTTGTTGATTAGCATGTGCAATAGTTCAGCAACCACAAACAGTAAAAGTAAAAAGAAACATGTGCATACTTTGTACAAACTGCATACAAGGTTAAAGAGAGTGGACATAGCCTTATCTTCCCACTCACTAGTGTATTCCTGAGAATAAAATAAATAAAAATGATAAATACAATTACATTTGAATCTTAAGATTTGGAACTCTCTCACCAGAAATTAGTATTTTAGCATGATAGATGTAGTTTAGTGTAAATGCTCTGCTTTAAGAAGGCCTCACCCCATTGATGGTGATCCATGGAACATGAGTGTGTGCTGGTTTGAGCGCTTGCGTTTTCACTGCATTTTGATGCATCAACCTGTGGCCAAGCTCTCCTCTGGTACAAGACTCTATAGTCTGCCATTTAACAAATGGTGCATAGAGCTGCAAACACTGCCAAAGAAAAACAGACTCATAATAGCTCTTTATCACCCAAAAAATAAAGCTGCAATGAGGGACAGAAGTGTTGGCTTACAGGCTTAGCAGATTTGATTACATCTGCAGACGACTCCATGCAGTAAACAATAGGAAATGCTGCATGACTGGCTGCATATAAAACACATGCCTTTTAAAAATAAGAAAAAGAAAAGAAGAAATATTAGGTATGCTCAATTGGAAAGAAATAGTCATCAAAACCTGGTGAGCTGCCTTTCTGTCTTTTCTGCCTTCCCACAGACATATTGTATTTTATTTGTATTTCACTATATGTAGTGAAATATATACACTAAAATAACATATCTTAGTGAATGAATTAAATATTCTTATTAAATACTTTGTTCTTTACATAGTTGAAAGTGCTGACAAGAAAAAAAAAAAAAAAAAGAAAAAAATCCCAAAAAGAAAAAGCCCAAAGAAATACCACCCCACACCATTAGTAACCCACTGCCAAACCAGTCATGCTGGAGGATGTTGCAGGCAGCAGAACATTCTTCACAGCGTCTCCGGACTCTATCACATCTGTCACATGTGCTCAGTGTGAACCTGCTTTCATCTGTGAAGAGTACAATGCCAAACGTCCTGCACGGTGATGGGCTCCTGTGGAGTCCGTTTCTGGCCGCTTGAGCAGACACATGCACATTTGTGGCCTGCTGTAGGTCATTTTGCAGGGCTCTGGCAGTCTACCTCCTGTTCCTCCTTGCACAAAGGCAGAGGTAGCAGTCTTGCTGCTGGGTTGTTGCCTCCATGTCTCCTGCCTGTCTCCTGGTAGCCTCTAAATGCTCTGGACACTACGCTGACCTAGCAAACCTTCTTTCTACAGTTCGCATTGATGTGCCATTCCGGATGAGCTGCATGCTATCCCATCTCATGCTACCACTAGAGTGAAAGCACTACGCAGAACCTGATTTTGCCGAGTTCAATGTGTCCCTGGGTCAACATCTTTGTTGACCCTGGAAAACATTGTGATTAGCCAATCAGATTTGAAGAACCAGTTTATAGTTTTTGTGAAGTTTAGGTTTAAAATCAGTGTTTGGTGCTTGTACATCAGTGTCAGTCATTAACTATGATTTTAAGGTTAGGTTTAGGTGCAGAGATATGATCAAAACTAAAATTTTGGATTAAAATGTTGTTCAACAAATTTTTAACATGTAGAACTCCGCAAAATCAAGACGTGCAAAGCACCGCCAGCATTTAAAAGTGACCAAAACATCAGCCAGAAAGCATGGGAACTGAGAAGTGGTCTGTGGTCACCACATGTAGAACCACTCCTTTATTGGGGGTGTCTTTGCTAATTGCCTATAATTTCCACCCGTTGTCTATTCCATTTGCACAACAGCATGTGAAATTGATTGTCAATCAGTGTTGCTTCCTCAATGGGCAGTTTGATTTCACAGAAGTGTGACTGACTTGGAGTTACATTGTGTTGTTTAATGCCGAGTTCAGACTGCACGATTTAAGCCCCGATTTTGACTCGAAAACAGGTTTTGAGAAATCGGCAACAAACGCCCGAAATCACAGGCAAATCGGTGCTCATGCACGCGAGTGACAATCACACATTGTGAACTTTCAAAGACGCGATCTGAGAGAATCGCCAACGTGCCGCCGACACCCGTGAGATATTTGGCATGCTAAATATCTGGAACTGTCGGCAATTTAAAATCATGCCGTGTGAAATGTGTTCTGACTGAATAACATCGGTGATCACCTAGAGTGACATTCAGGGCAGCGGGATGTTAGGGGAGGAGTTACGAAGGTATAGAAGGTAAATATCCTCCTCTATAATCTTCTTTTTGTTGCAAATCAGCACACTGCAAATTTGTATGACAAGCTTCTTTTACTTGATATAATTTTTAATAATAATCCCAGTCTCACGTGAGAACGTCTAGGTTGCTATCGTAACCCACGTTCCCTGAAGGAGGGAACGGAGACGTTACATATGGGAACCCGCCAGAGAGACCAATTGCCTGAAAATTGGCATGCACTGATTGCGCTCAGGTGCTGCAATCGTGCATTTCTGTGGGTCCTCACCACGGGAGAAACACCAGTCGACAAACGGACTCCATCTCTGAGCGTAAGCCTGCCTCATAGAGGGAGCTTGCGCTTGAGTGATGGTATCTACAACAGCACTTGGGAGGCTGGAGAAGTCTGCCGTGTGGCATCGTGTGCTTCGGCTGGCGTCGGAGCACGTGGTTCTCTGGGTGCCGCGGGGGACGCCCTCGGCGACGCGCAGGCAGGGGAGCACTCTGGGAGCGGGAAGCCGCGTGCCGAGGCAGGATGTGTGACATCGCCTCCGTCTGCTGCTGCACTGCCGCGAACTCCTGGGCTAAGTCCCCGACAGTGTCGCCGAATAGGCCAGCCTGGGAGATGGGGGCGTCGAGAAAGTGTACCTTCTCGGCGTCCGGCACCTGCGGCAGGTTTAGCCAGAGGTGGCGTTCCTGGACCACCGAAGTGGACATCACCTGACAAAGGGCGCGCGCTGTAACCTTCGTCGCCCGCAACGCGGAGTTTTCGCATCACCCCCTGGTCAGGACCGCGCTCGTGCAGCTCTTTGAGAGCCTTCGCCTGGTACACTTGTAGTGTAGCCATGGCGTGCAAGGCGGTAGCAGCCGGTCCAGCAGCACCGTAAGCCTTGCCCGCCAGTGCAGACGACAGCTTACAGGCCCTGGATGGGAGACGAGGTTGGCCCCACCATGAGGCAGCGCCGCGCTGACACAGTTGGACCGCCACAGCGTGCTCCACATGGGGCATGGCCTCGTACCCCCTGTCTGCACCGCCATCGAGCGCGGCGAGGGGCGAAGAACTTGGGCGCAAGCGTGACGAGTAAGGGGCTCGCCACAACTTGGAACCACCCTCTGATGGTGCAGAAGACATCTCAACCTCGCGTGGTGCTCCAAAGGACACACTCGGGCCTGCTGTAGCAGGGGGAGCGGTCTCCCTCGGTAACACCACGGGACTACGCGGTGCGTGAGAGGCTCGGGCAGATCTTTCACTGGATCTTCACAATGGACGCATGAACCCTCCACAAACGCTGCCTGAGCATGCTCTCGGCCCAGGCATGACAAACAACGCTCATGGCCATCAGACGAGGTGAGGAAACTTCCGCACCCAGCAACGCACGGTCGGATTGACATCCCACTACAGAACGCTTCACCTACCGTAGAAATTTGTGCTCTTTCTTCCTGGTCGCCCAGGGAGACCCAACGCGGCAACTCCATGCACTCAAAGGGTCTTTGCTCGCTGGATATGCGATGGCTGGCACAGTTGGCCTTTAAAAAGGCCACCAGCCCGCAGGGTCCGCTGACAACCGCCCAGAAACGCTGTCAGACAAGAGAGCAGGAACAGGAACTCCTTTGATGTTATTAAAAATAATCTCCACAGCAATTCCGTCGTCAAAGTCAGGATACAGCAGGGGATCAGCCACAAAGCAAACGGCTCTGAAGCGAAAGTCTGCATGTGCACTGTGCGCGTGCCCTTTTATACTCACGCAGTGATGAGGTGCACCTGAGCGCAATCAGTGCACGCCAATTTTCATTGGCCTTTAGTAAAAGCCCAAAGGCAATTGGTCTCTCTGGCGAGATTCCATATGTAACGTCGAAGTGATTCAACTGAAAGGGTAACTCCGGTCTTGCACACGTGACCTTGCGTTGTTTCCATGTCACTTCTTGCTTGTGTTTGGCAGTGAGACAAAGTTGTCAGCGATTCTTCCTATTTGTGAAGTCATGCAGTGTGGAAGCCCTTGTCACCGATCTAACATGCAGTGTGAACACAGCAGCAACTGAATGATACCCCAGATAGTCATGCAGTGTGAACAGATCTGTGATATGATTTGAAAATCGTGCAGTCTGAACTCAGCATAATTGTTCCCTTTATTTTTTTAGCAGTGTATATTTTATTTATACCATAGTCAACGTGGTAAGCTAACAAACTTACCTCAACCATGTTAGTGTAGCACTCTGGTTCTCCATGTTGACATGAGAATGAATTCTCTTCGGGAAGCTCCTTAAATGACAAGTTAAAAGTCATCACCACAAGTAATGTCATAACATTTTCTCAATTAGAACACAAAGCTGTACCTTAGCATTGCCAAAGGGCACCAGATTGACTTTCATTATATCTTTTAGTAAAGTCCAGGTTGGGAAGAGTTGTTCTGTAAGGAATGCTCTGCAGCCTGGACACAGGCTTTCATAATAGAGAGTGATCTCCACTGGAGGAACCACTGGGTCAGGCCTGGTCGCATTTAGCTCCATACATTGCTTCCGAACCTACTCAGATGCAAAAAGAAACATGGTGTAGCAACAAATGACCAGTTTCTGAATTACATTATATTGATTAAAGTTTGAATAATACAGTTACAGTTATAAAACTATTTTATAAATCTTTTCTGATAGCACAAAAACAATGTGACAACAAATTTAGATAACTGTAAACATGCAAATGCATTGTTAAATTATTACAATATAAATACATTAAATCTCAGGTGTCATAGGCGGAGCATGTGTAAGGCTTGGGTAGGCTTAGTCTTTTAACTGCTTATAGCTACTTCACTAGCGTTCCAATATTCCAGTGGCACATGCATGATTTCTTCCGAGGATATGCACCTTTTTTTTTGTTTTCTTGTTTTTTCATAGTTATTGTCAGTATAACTTAGCCTCCTCAAATCACCATGACTTGCCTAAAATAAATCTATGGATACAAAACAGTTCAAGCATATCACAGTGTTAGTTTAAATGTTTAAGCTACATAAATGTGAGCTGTTAAATGAATATCAACAGAAGCTGAAGCGCTCTCTGGAGGACACAGAGGCACCAAAGTCATCGCTTGCATATTATTTAAATTACTATTTTAAAATGGAATCAGTAAGGCTAATTAAAAATAATTGTTATATTTTAAACCTCTCTCTATTTGGTGTAATATTTATCGACTTTGGCATGTAAACACTGATAACTTCATAATTAATGACACGGCTGGTTCAGTATCATTCAGGGTCCTGAATCTCTGAGAGTCTGAGCGCTCACTGCCACTGCCAATATCCACATAAAATCTCACGCAATCCCTTTTTTCGTCTAACATTGGAAACAACAAGGCTACTCCTTTTAAAGCTGAGGTTGTTTTCTGTCGTCTCCTTTCGTACAGCACAAAAATGAACCGAAACTCTGCATACTAGGCTACATGTTGCTTTTGTTCTTTTAGTTTTGGTTGTTTATTTATTATTTAATAAAAATTATGCACTTATTAATCATATGCATCACTTTTTTCAGATTCATAAAGTTTTTAGACTTAATTTAGTGTAATTCCTACTTCGATTTAAATCGAGCGTGCAATAACCGCAAAACAGGTTTTTATCTGACCGTGCTTTAATGAAAACCCATTCTAAATGTTTTTTGATTCATTCCACATTGAAATGCATGTATTAAACTAGGGATGTCCTCGATTAAGGATTTTCACAATCGAATCGGAATTTTCCAATGTTGCCAATAGTCTAATTGTGTTTTGGAGCGGGGCAAAATAGTCATGTCAGTCATGCCACAGTCATCATTACTGATGTTACAATAACACATAGGGAAAATTAGTAACCGACGTTGCACAGATTCAAACGATGTAAATAATGTTTCCATTTAAAAGGTAGTTAACATTAAACATCGTTGAAACCCTAAGCACAGTAGTGCTCTCATTATAACGTCATGTTATAATGATACTATAGATAATAATGTAGAGGCAAAATCATCTGCCTCGAAGCCTCTATTAATTCATTTTAAAGTTCATGTCACGTTTTTTCACAATGATTTTTGCATTACTGTGGCAATGCACTTATGCTTACGTCACCCATGAAGCGGGAGGAGATGGTGTTTTGATTTAAGGGCGCGAACGTGGACTAGTGCAGGCTGCATAATGGAAGGGAGCATTAACAATGGCGATGAGCAAAGAGACCAACACTGGACCGGACACTGCACTTATTCGCAAATCACAAAAGTATATTATTCACTTTTAAGTCTTACTGTGTGCTGTCCGGATGTGCTTTTCCAGCGCGTACACCTGAAGCGCACGTGTGCTAAAAGCCTGTTAAATGGCGCCTAAAAACTGAACTAAGATATTTAAATCACATGTGATTGTGGTAATACTGTCAAAAACACACAGTGTTAAACACAGTTGCTTGTGTCTAAAGTGAAGTAAACAATCAAGAGACCTATTGCAAACATGTGACCACGACCACGTGACGACGCCATTATGGACGGCAAAATCACTGGACGTGCAGTAGTAGACAAGCGGGAAATTTGAATAGTTTTAAACAGATTAAAATAGATAACGTTAACGTTACCACTAAACTTCATGGCTTCTTGTATTGAAGAAGTTGTAGTGCCGTTATCGGTCGAGGTAGGTGCTCACAAAGAGCAATATTTGGAGAGGTTGGAGATAGCAGGTTTGGTAAATGGGGTATCCCCAATACACTGGTGCTGATCTCAAATCTTTTAAAAGTCTGGATGCTTACCAGTTCTTTGTAGCTGGCTAGGTTACAGGAACACGATGCTACGCTAATGGCGGGGGGAGATAATAGCAAAGGTAAGATATCGATCTATGGTTTATTTTGTATTATTACATGGCTTAGTTGAATTCTAATGTTGAATGCGGCCTGTTATTTCTTGATAAATATTTATATAACACGTAGCCTATGATTTCAGAGGACATGGTCGGCCGTGGTTTTTTAATGGATGCCTGGACGCATCCCAGCTCATGCAGACAGTAAATCACGGTGTGTCTGTGATCCGTAGTAATCACTAGGGGCATTTATGGTGTCACTGCAGCAGTAAATAATAACATCACAATAACATTCATGTAAGAATAATGTATTTATGCCACTTTCTGTAATTGTAGGTGCATCACAGACAGTCACTGTCTGAAACCCAACTACAACCATGGGTCTCTTTGAAGAAGGATGGGACAGTCTTGTGTGTCCATTGTACATGTAAAGCGTGCCTGGGAGATGTGTGCTCCCACGTGACAGCTCTGCTCTGCTGTTAAACATCTGGAAGACAAAAGCTGCACTAATGGGCCCAGACAGTGGGGACTTCCTCCTTTGAAAGCGGGCAAGGCTTTGTACGAAGAGAGATTAGGAATTGATTTCTCAAATCCTGCCAAAAAGCGTTGCGGTGCCAAAGCCATTCAGGTTGTCCATCTGTGAAAAAAAGTGTGTCTGCAGCAGCTACAGAACAATTCTACAAGGCTCTGGACAATGCAACTCCAAACTCTTCAGAGAAGAATGGTGTCTACGCATATTGCCACACTACTGTAAACGGTTTCACCCAAAGGTGGTGTCTCTGGGTCTACCACAGCCCCTGACTGAGTTATACAGTGCTCAGAACTGGAACCAGTCTGCCTCGGACCTTGAGAAAAAATGTGATGCGGTGATATGGAAGTCACACCAGAGCAGGTATAGTCAATCTCATATGACTAAAATGTGCTTTAAGGTGTCATGTCATTAATTTCATCTTCTATAATTTACAATGTTGTAGGCAGTAATAGTTGAGGAAGAGACACGACAACAGGGAAAGTCAAGGCTATGGTTTGACATGAGGGCTGGTAGGGTGACAGCATCTAGGTTCAAGTCAGCTGCAAGGACAGACCCTACAAATCCTTCCAAATCCCTAATTAGGCAGATCTGTTACCCTGACCTATGCAGATTTTCAACAGTTGCAACCAGGCATGTGTGACATAATGACACAAACATACAGTTACTGTTTTTAATTTCACCCTAGTGTAAGTGAGTGAAGAAATGAGATGTTCTTTGAACTTGTTTCAACTATGGAAATGTATGCAATACATGTTGTGTTCTAATGTACAGGGCCCCTGCTTAAAAACATTAAAGAAAAACACAAGACAAAGAAATGCATTTATCATTGGAATATTTATTATAGTTAGTATTACAAATTATCAACATTAAATTACAAACATGATGACACATTACATCCCTCAATCTCTTTGAGTGCCCTTACCTATTTTTAATCCCAGGCGTATGGTGTAGGTCCTTTGCCTATTTATTCCTAATGTTCCTTTCAAATGGTTCCTGTTATATTTAATTAAAATACTCTGTGATATCTGCGATAGAATATGATACAAGAGAATATTATGTGCAATTAAGATTAGGCCAATTTTTTGGGTACTGACATCTATAGTACTTATAGTTCTTAGGGAAATGAGAGAACAAATCCAATGAAAAGGGCACTCATAGAGCTACAATGGCTTAAAGGAATAGTTCACTTTAAAATGAAAATTCTGTCATCATATACTCACTCTCATGTTGTTTCAAACCTGTATGAATTTCTTTCTTGTGCTGAACAGAAAGGAAGATATTTAGA
>JAUMHQ010000287.1:0-10194 GCA_032361165.1 Enteromius paludinosus | reverse complement strand
TATTGGCCCACCAGGACCTGGTTCCCCGAACTCATGCTCCTCGTGACAGCCCCTCCTTGGCCGATTCCTCTGAGGAAGGATCTGGTGATTTAGAGACGGGGCACCCTTTGGCACCCACGCCCAGATTTGTGGAAGCTCATCGTCTGGTCCCTGGATGAGACGCAGAGTTTCTAGGTGACCTACCCCAAGCGGTAGTTGACACGAGTTCTTCTGCGAGAGTGCCTTCTGTAAGAGCTGTCCATGCGTTGAAATGGAACCTGTTCATCGAGTGGTGTACCTCTCAGCGAGAGGACCCCCGGAGATGCCCGATCAGAGTTGTGCTTCTCTTCTTGCAGGAAGAAAAGTCTATGTGACTGCCATTTCTGCAAACCACGACCTTGCCGATGGCGGGTCCATGGGTAAGCACGACCTGATCATCAGGTTCCTCAGGGGGCCAGGAGGTTAAATCCTCCACGACCCCCTACTGTACCCTCTTGTGACCTTTCTCTCTTGCTAAGGGCACTGAGAGAGGGTCCCTTTGAGCCTTTGCCAGCAGTGGAGTTAAAGTTTTTGTCAATGAAGACTGCTCGCATTGGCCTCCATCAAGAGGGTAGGGGACCTGCAGGCATTTTCAGTCGACGATTCAAGATCAGGTGGTAACCTCCAAGTGCTACCCCTGTCCGAGTACTCAGATGCTACGTAGACCGGACAGGGAGCTTCAGGACCTCAGACCAGCTTTTTGTCTGTCACGGTGGACGGCAGAAGGGGAATGCCGTTTCCAAGCAGAGGTTAGCCCACTGGATAGTGGATGCTATCACCCTGGCTTACCAAGCACAGGGTGTGCCCTGCCCCCTCAGAGTACGGGCTCACTCGACAAGAAGTGTAGCTTTGTCCTGGGCATTAGCACTCGCCGCCTCACTGGCCCCTAACACATTCGCTAGGTTCTATAGCCTTCGTGTTGAACCAGTATCCTCCCACGTTCTCACCTCGAACAGAGCTGAAGAGCCGGAGTAGAACCTGGCAGCCGGATGTCAGGCCCTCGACGCGATGTATCCCTGAGAACGGCTAGAGGGCTGGGAGCCCTGAGTATTCCTTGAGAATTACTCATGTGTATTTATGGTCTAAAAAAAAAAATAAAATCAACCATGTTCCCCAGCGTTTTTTAGTTGCTTATGAGGTTTCAATCACCTCCAATATTCCATATGCATTGGAAGTTCATGCTATTGTTCCTGTCTTAGACCTGCTACGAGAAGGCAGACTTCCGCACGTCTTCTCAGACGTCCCAGTGGGCCAGTTACTTTGGTAGTGCAGGTGCTGGTATCCTGTGGTTCGAGTCCCGGCCTTGAGACCAAACACTGGGGGTTTGGGAGACTCCAACATGACACTGGAAGGGACAGTTTCCATGACGTTTTCCATAGGGATCCCTATTCGTCGGTCACCGACGTGACTCGGAATGACCGACTGAAAGGGAACGTCTCAGTTACGTATTGTAACCCTCGTTCCCTGAAGAAGGGAACAGAGACGTCACGTCCCATCGCCATGGATCTGTACCGCCGCTAGGGGGCCATGTACTGGGCTCGGTTCCTCAGCAAAAAAAGGCTGATTCCAGCTGATTCCAGTCTGGCTTAGACTCAGTGGCAGGGGTTATTTTTTTCTATTACATTTACACTTATACAGTAAAAGGAGGACTTTGAGGAGTGATGTTTTTGGAAACAGAAAAAGACAAACACTGTAATGTCTGGACAAGGAAGAGTTCAAGAGTTCACGCTTCCTCATTAATAAAAATGAAATGGCGAATTTGGCGTGCTGTCTGGGGAGCGAGCTGGGAGAACGGCAGACTCCGAACCCTAATGGTTTGAACCCTAGCAAGGGCAAGAGTTTGGTGTTCGGCTCGGTCTCCATCTGCTCCCCCGAAGGAAGGCGTGAATTGTGGAAAAGGCATAGAAGGGGTATAGGAGGGATGCACGAAAGCGAGATGCTGAAGAAAGGAAAGCGGGGATATTTATAGTGAGGATGATGAATTTGATTGGGTACGAATTGACGAGGGAATTGATTAGATGATGGGATGCCAGCCGTGAATAATTAATTCGTCCAGCGATCCTCTGAAATGTATGTTATTTGCAAAATATTTACTTCAAGAGTTCACGCTTCCTCATTGATAAAAATGAAATAGCGAATTTGGCGTGCTGTCTGGGCAGTAAGCCGGGAGAATGGCGGACTCCGAACCCAAATGGTTTGAACCCTAGCAAGGGCAAGAGTTCGGCGTACAGCTCGGTCTCCATCTGCCCCTCAAAAAGGCTTGAGAGGACAGCAGCCAAATTCGCTGCCACCCAAAAAAGCAAGGAGGGAGGATGCTGGACGGATAAGTGTTTTTTTTATTTTTATTTAATAAGCTGGGGATGGTCTGGGTTGGTTGTCCGGTGACCTGTTGGTAAAGCAGAAACAAGAGTTAGAGGGTGGATAAATTTCAATTAAATAAAGATAAAAAATGGAATATGGGGAGGTTGGGCAGGAATTGGGCTTGTGTGAAGGTATGGGTAGGAATGCCTCTGTGAAAGTTTGGAGACCTCTGCAGAGGTGGGATAGAAGAGAAATGACCTCTGCGGAGGTAAGGGGTTTGGGAAGCCTCTGCGGAGGCGGGGAATGAAACCTCTGTGGAGGAGGGAAGCCTCTGTGGAGTCGGGAGGATAAACCTTTGAGAACTGAAGATCAGTTATCATTGTTTGCATTCAATGATTACATCTCTCAAAGACATAACAACTGTCAAAAATCTATGTACGTACAGTACAGCACATTTTGCACATGCTTACATACTGTTTTCAAAACTGTATACTGAATACTGTATACTGAAACTGAATACGACAGCAAATTCAACAGCGCTATTGTACTGCTGTTGATTTTTTATAAATTAGCATTACTATTGTATCTGTATCAGTGGATGCTGTGTATACAAATTATTGTATTTTGGAATTACTTAGTGCACAAAAAAAAATTAAATAAACAACATTAAATATTGACGAATTCTTCATAATGTCTGATTCATTCCAGTAACATATACTGCAGATATAAATAAAATTTATTGCAGTTATAAACAGAGATGTGTTCTTGTTTTACACAAGAAAACACTGTTTAATGCTACATGTCGTTAGTGTTTTTTAGTTTATTGTTTTGTGGGTGACAAAGTGTGTTTGTCGGCTGTCAACCTTTGCTAGTGTTCTGGAAGAATTAATTTATTTAAGACCTGAATAAAGTGTTTTCGTAGTTGTAGTGTATTTTGAATGTGAAATGAACTGCTTTGCCAAGCTGAAACTTGGTTAGGAGAATTGTGTGAAGAGTTTTGCAAAAGTGAACTAAGTATTGAGAAATGGGTCCTAGCGTCTGGAATAAACTGTAATGATAAGGTGAGTTTGGGCGTTGGTGATGGCGGGGGATGCAGAGCCATGTAACAATTTGTGGAAAAATTGGATTCCACTTAGATATCCCTTAATAGAATTAGCTTGAAGGAATCTGAGAGAGTTAAGGTATGAGATGAAGGAAGTTATGGTTAGGAGGGAGAAATCTGGGAAGGGGAGATTGTAACTCAGGTGGCAAGTCTTGAAAGCTTTCCAAGCGGTGAGGTAGGATTGGAGGGTTCTTGGAGCTACTGCTTGGGGCATGGAATTTAGTGAGTGCTCAAAAAAGGGGTCTTAAGGGGTGGTTTAGGGAAATATTAGCTGTGAGTAGGGAGTTACTGGGGTCGGCAGGGAGTCTGCATCTGGCACCAGCGTCCTGAATTTCTGAAAAAGAAAACGAGACAGGGAGTCAGCAATAGTATTATCTTTTCCCGGGATATGTTTGGCAGTAAGACCAAATTGATTGAGAGCGGAAATCCAGACTAGGTTTCTGAGAAGAGGCATGATGGTAGGGGGATGGCAGCTGTGCTTATTGATTCACTGGACTGTGGCTTCGTTGTCGCAATGAGCAACTAAGCAGGAAGCAGCCCATGCACGACAGCAAGATGCAGAAGAAAGGAAAGCGGGGATATTTATAGTTAGGAGGAAGAATTTGATTGGGTATGAATTGACGAGGAAATTGATTAGATGATGGGATGCCAGCCGTGAATAATTAATTCGTCCAGCGATCCTCTAGAAATTTTTATTTGCAAAACATTCACTAAGAGCATGGGGCCCAGGGAGAAGAGCAAGCTCAAGTAAAGGACAAGGTAGAGGTGTAAGAATGCGTGGTGTTGACATTCCAAGGGCTGCAAGAATAGTACTCAGTGAATTCGTGGCACTATCATTGGCCATATAATCAACCACAGTCTTTCACTAAGAGAGGCTGGTGAAAGAGTGCAGCCCAATTTGAGATGGTCAACAGTTGCCTCCATTACATCTTTCAACAAACCTTTCTACTGTACCTCCTGTAGTAAACAGTAAAATAAAAAAATAAAAATTAGCTTTTTACTGGAATGCTTTTGAATGTGAACATTACTGTACATGTGGACATACAGTTCCCAGCCATGAAATTTTGTGTCAAAACGGTGGATTTTTCATGCAAATACCTGTAAAACTTAAACATAAAAGTCTATGCAGTTTTTGTAATGTCAACCAGTATTTTGAAACCTTTGATTGCAATTTGATTGACTGCATGTACCTTGTGAAGTGAAAACAAGTGTTATTCTTTGACAGAATAATTTCATTTTGAGTCAGATTTCCAGTGTTTTGGTAAAGTTAGTGTGTCAAGATGTCTTCTATTTTGAAATGAAGAGTTAGTATATATTCAACAAAATTTATTTGTTAGAAGAAAATTATCTGTTTGGCCAATTTTGTTTTGTAGATGTGAGTCTGTGTTAAGAGTTTAGAAAAAGTATCTGCAGTATGGGTAAGCGCTTGTTAGCGACTGAAAAAAACTGTAATACCTGTATGTTCCTTAAATTATCTTTCGTCTCCCACCAAGGAAAGTCAAACGTTTGGAAAACCACAAGGAGAGGAAAGGTGAGGAAATAGGCTAACAATTTTTTTTAGGGGGTGGGTGACTTTCCCAAGTATCCTGAGCTTTCAAAAAAAGATGAGATATTTGAAAAAATAACCATTTGAAAGCATAAATCGTTCATTCTAGCATTTTTGATGTATTCTGCTTATTCCTTCCACCTTCAGTTTCACTTGAAACATGACCTTGTAAAGCGTCTGTACTCTTTCAAACAAAAATAGAGAGATACAAACTCACTGTGTCTAGAAGTATAGATTTCTAGTCTCTTTACACGGAAAGTTCCCGCCAGTAAAGAATTATGTAATGTGAAGCGAGGAGCCCAATGGCAGAGTTTTCTGAGTGCCGGTTAAGATCACAGACAAACTTCAATTGAAGAAAGCAATAAACATTTCCCGCCTTGGGCTGCGTTAGGTAGACGTTTGCTAGTGCGAAGTGACATATTACTACAAGTTTTGACACTAAATTCCTTTCCTTTGGTTTTCTAACCAGGGGGAAGATTTTAATGAGGATAATTCTAATCTAAAATTACACATCGCCCAAAAATATTACTGCCCTCGTATCTCCACTGAGACTCCCCAGCCGAAAACAGCCCATAAACTGATGCGTTTTATGTAGAAGTTTAGTCACTCATGAGATCCTAAACATATGGTGTAAACAAAAGCGCTATGATACACTGCCGTTTTACCACCTCACTTACCTCTGAAAGGCATTTTGCTCTTTCTTAACCTACAAATCACAGCCACGCAATCGCCTGAGGCTCAGCGAATGAACATTAATGTGGAGCGTTCACATCTGTGTTGATGACCCGAGGGACACATAGACTGGCACGGGTTGATTGTGAAATCTCGGACAGGCAGAGAGCAGGCGGACCGCGGGCAGAGGCGTGACAGCGAACCCTAATGAAGCTCGACTCCAGTTCTCTCATTAGAGGCTGAAATACAGGCGTCCCCTGAGAACAACCCTTATTACAGACCCATACTAACCTCAGACGCAGAGTGAAGAAGTTAAAAGAAAGTAGATGAGTCCTGCATGGAGAAAAAGAAAGAGGCAGGGAGGAATATAAAGAGTTTGTGAGAGACAGAGAAGATGAGAAAACAGCAGAAAGCTGCATCAGTGCACTGAGGGACAGAACGGATCATAGATATTAGAAGGCTATATATTTATTTGTGGCGTTACTATTCAGTTACTATTAAAGGATGACTTTACTCACAAATTACTTTCTTTTTTCTTCCACACACAAGGCATTCAGAAATTAGAAAAGAAAAGATTACTTTTAGCCAACTTCATAGTGCTTTGTCCCATTGTATAGCTGTCAGATAAAATCTAAAGAAACATAAAAAGAAATTAATCAGTTAATCACATCCAAAAGAAAAGTTTTTGTTTGCATAATATTGTGTACTTTGTACTATGTATATATAAATGTACACTACCAGTCAAAAGTTTGGAAATGGTAATATTTTTTATATTTTTTAAAGATGTTTCTTATGATCATCAAGGCTGTGTAACACTGTGGGCGTTTCTTGTGTGTTTGTTTGATTTCATTCCTGTTCCTGTCTTTCCCTCATTTGTAAACTCCGCCCTTGCCATCAGTGTTCATTCTCTGCAAGCTGTGTGTTTCCAGTATTGTATCATGATTAGTTTGTCTATGTAAACCATGCTCTGTCTTGTATTCCCTGTCAGTCATTCCAGTGTCTCCCATGTCGAGTGGATGTTCGTTCAGCTCCCTCCGTGTTGTTCAAAAAATATTCTTCTCTGCAAATTCCTGACTCTGAGTCCTTCTTGTCAGCTGAAGAACGATCACCGGCTCATCTTGTGACAGGCTGCATTTATTTGATCAGAAATACAGAACAATATGTAATAGTGTGATGTAAGATAACAATTTTCTATTTAATATACATTACAATCTAATTTATTTGTGTGATGCAAAGCTGAATTTTCAGCATCATTACTCATAGACTTCAGTGTCACATGATCCTTCAAAAATTATTCTATTATACTGATTTATTATCAGTGCTGGAAACTGTTGTGCTGCGTAATTTTTTATTTTTTTTGGAACCTGTGATGAAGGATTCTTGATCTAATGAAATGTTAAAAAGAAGAGTATTTAATTTAAATAGTAATACTTTCTAACATGCATTCTAATATGCATTTTTGTCTAGCTAACAGAATACAACTGTGTATAAAACTGAAAAAAATAAATAGGATTTTAGGGTAAGAGTAGCCTCCAAGGTTTGACATCACACATTGCACTCATACTGCCAAGGAAATGGTAACTCCTTTTTTTTATTGTAATGATCAACCACACACTAAGTAACTTCCATTTATCAGAGCAAAAAGAAACTGTATACAGCATAATAAACTGTAATATAAACACACACAAACTAGAGTGCTATAAATAAAGCTGGAGTTTCATAACAGTTCTTCACTGCCCGCCGTCCTCACCCTCCTGACCATCCACACGCTGCAGTCTGTGTGGCCACAGATTCTGGTCCACATCAAAGCATATATTCTCCCCTGCGATGCAACGAGGGAAGAAACGGCGTGGATGTCGCAACCATCCCCTACAATGATCTCCAGTTATATCTTCACATGCAGCGTCCATTGCATGGAGCAGGGACCTCTGATCTTGAGCCCGATGCTCATACACTCTCCACCTCCAAGCGGAGCAAAACTCCTCAAAAGGATTGAGGAAAGGAGAGTAAGGTGGTACAGTAGGAACACCATGTCCATCCTTGGATGGGTAGTAAACCAGACCCTGATGAGCGGGCCATGGTGGAAATTGACATTGTCCCATACAATGACATGTTGTGGTAGGTGAGGCCCTACGAGAACTCAAAATGAAAATGAAGGCAGTCCAAGAAGATGAAGAGCTTCTGTGTATTGTATGGGCCAAGACTGGGGATGTGAGTGGCCACACCATTCTCAGATAAGGCAGCGCACATAGTTGTATTGCCCCCTCTCTGGCCTGGGACATCCACTGTGGCCCAGTGGCCAATAATATTATGGCCACGTCTTCGGCCCTTGGCCAGGTTGAAGCCAGCTTCATCCACAAACACAAGGATGTGAGGGGTCTTGTTTCCTTCTAATGCCATTATTTTCTACAATAGTGAGAAAAAATAAAATAAAATCAGTCATACAGAAGAGTCAAACACTACAGTTACAGACAATTACATAGGACTGTTCTATGTTCTCCAAAAGTTCAGTAAACTACAGGCCACTACTCCAGTGGTTCCATACCTGGTACATGTACCCCTGTGCAGAGGTAGTACAGGGGGTATTTGACAGAAAGAGGAGGGGGAAATCATCAATGATAGACTTACTGAAATGTTACAGTAAAACCCACAGTACCAGATTTACATGGGAGGCCCTAATTGCAGCTCTTTAACCCTTTTTCTTATTTTATGATATATTCCTCAAAATAAGGATTATACTTATAATTGCATCATATATTAAGCTGCAGTTTTTAGGCAAAATGTTGAAGTCAGATAAATCAAGTACTTTCATCCTGGATGACCTGGATACACAAATCAGGTAAAGTGGGTACTGAAGCCAAAAACGTTTGGGAACCACTGCTTAATTGTAAAAAGGTTATAATGATGGACAACCAGTGACTGACTTACATGTACATACTGGTACCGCAGCTCTTTCACTCTCTCAGAGTTCCTCAAAAATGGTACCCTGTAAATTTGCTTCATTGTCATCTGATGCTTCTTCAATGTCCAGTCAATTGTGGAGATGCTTATAGGGTTGACATTTTGGAATGTGGCATTATCTTGTACGATTGCAACGCAGATCTGTCTCAATGTGATGCCATTATTTGCCATCACCATGTTACAGATCTCTTGTTCTTGTTGTTCATTGAGAAGTTTTCCTAGATATAGAATTCAATAGCCACTTAATTCGTACTGAATACCTTATGTATTCCTCACAGAATGAGTTACCTATGTAATTGTATTGTTGTTTTACACACAAGCACACACACAGTGTGCAGTGTCCTGTCCTATACAAAATATATTCCATCATTCACTGACTACATACCTGTTTTCCCTGCGAAAGGTTTGGATGATGGAGCAGACTGTAGAGCGAGGCACATTAGGCTGCACTCGGCGACCTGCCTCCGCCATTGTGAGGCCATGGTTGATGACATGGTCTATAACTGTGGCCCGAATTTCATCCGGGACAGCACAGTGTCTTCGTGCACCACGCACCCTTACTCCTCCTCTTCCTCGAGCAGGCAGCTGCCCTTGTTCATTTACTTGGCCAGGTGCCTCCATGTTCAGAAATAGTACTGGTCCTACATGGTCAAGCTCTTTACATACATGTTTGGCAGCATTCACAGTCATGGCCAGCACCTGTCAGGTAACTAAACATACTGTTTGATTGATCATCTGAGATGTGTGAAACTCCTCCTTGATTAGTCTAGTTCTAGTTTCACCTGACAATTGCTGTAATAAATTGTAATCAAATGTTCCAAGGATTTACCTACTGAATGGTATTCATGGTATTATGGTCTTGACTAATTTTGACAATTGAACAGACTATTGTGCATGTAATGACTTATACAATGAAATGAAGCTGACACATTTTGGAGAGAACAACCATTAGACTGAGCATTAACAATCAGTTTAAATCTACAAGATCTATTCACTTGGAAATTGTGCTAATGTAGGCTATCCATACTTAATCATTTGCAAAGATGTACTTAGACAATTGCAATTTGATGGAATGAATGAGAAATTCAATTCTGTTGTAAACAATTGGTTTGGTGGTTTGTCCATGTTGTTTTAAGAATGTAATTTCTGTTTCAAGAAATGAGCCAAACCACTGGAGAAAAACTGTAAAGTATTTGTTAAATTGATAAGAAGTTATGGCAAAGATGTATATTGTTATAAAAGATTCATATTTTTAATAAATGCTGTTCTTGTGTTTTTGAGCAAATAAATGCAGCCTTGATGAACTTAAGAAACATCTTAATTTTTTTTTTAAATCTTAAGGTTTACAGATTTTTTAATGGTAGTATATATATAAATATATATGTATATGTTTAGGTAATATATGCTATGTTTTGTTTATGTTTATCCTAATGCCAAAAGTCATTAGGATAATAAGTAAAGATTGTTATGATCAGCTGGATGTGCCAGTCCAGATTGGATGGCACTCCAGCCCCCCATGTACTCTGTCTGTGTTTTTCCATGCCATGTATGATCTGTCGCCTGTGTACTCTGTCTCCACCCACCTCATGTGTTG
>JAUMHQ010000286.1:119520-136507 GCA_032361165.1 Enteromius paludinosus | reverse complement strand
ACCTACATCTTGGATGCCCTGGGGGTAAGCAAATAAACATCTAATTTTCATTTTTGGGTGAACTATCCCTTTAAGATGTTTGTGATTTAGAATGCATGTAAAAAAAAAACGTCAATCAGATATTTGTACAGAGCAGACGCTCCAGAGATGAAGTGATCTTTAAGACATCTTGCAGACATACCTACGCCATCTGGGTACATCTCGCAGACGTCTCTGTGATGCATGCATGCTATCAGGGAGACAGCTTATATTATTTATGGCATTTCACATACATTCTAAATCATATACATCTTAAAGACATGTAATAAATGCCAATTTGATAGGAAACATCCAATAGATGGTAGATGCAGATGAGAGAACACTCTTAAAAATACGTCTTGCAGATGTTAAATAGACGTCTCTGATGTATGTGTGCTATCAGAGAGGCGACTTCAGAAAAAAGCAAAAACGTAATATGCAAAAAGCTTTGATAATAACAGATGTTAAAGATGGCTTGATCTGGCAGACGTCTTTCAGATGTCAGTTTTACATACTTTCTAAATCATGAACATCTTAAAGACGTCTGCTAAACGTCTGTTTGACATCTGATAGGAATCGACCAATAGATTTGTTGCAGATGCGCAAACGCTCAAAAAAAAAAAACGTCTTGCAGATATAAATGCAGACATCAAATAGACGTCTCTATGATGCACGTGTGCTATCAGGGTCTGGATTATTTAGAAAAGTGTTGCTTTTCGCATTTGCACGTTTATTCGGTCACGATTAAAGCGTCAGTTGTCACACCGCAGAGATGCAACACTCCAATTACGCAACGCGCCGGATTGTGTTCCCACCTCAAAACTGACATACCCTCGTTTTATGTTCACACTGGACGGAGAGACGCAAGACAAAGCAGCCTGAGGGAAGGTTTTGACTCCCAGAGAAGGAGAGGAGACACAAAGTGTACTTTGAGGACAAGGGTCGCGTTGTTTTTGCTGTGGATCTGTGGGTGTGAGGTTGTGCGTCAGAGGGAGGTGTGTTGTGGTACGATCAGCTGTGGCGAGATGTGGACAGTCAGACCGGCTCTGTTGCAGCGGGGGCCACATTACACCGGCTTCTCCTGAGTCATGCTCCTCTTCAAAACTCAAATACAGATACAACTATGACCCAACAGAGGGTAAGTGCAACTATTAGTGGATATTATTGTACTGACTGTGAAAGTTTATCTATAGAATACCGGTTCGTATGTGTTGCTTGTTTTGTCTTTCTGCTTATGGTTGTACTGGTATTTTTAATACTTGTACATATTTATGCACCTTTTATGGAGTAGTTTTTAAATTTTATATTTGTGTTTTTAAAACAAATATATTTAACATAAAAGTGACATTATTTTGCAGTTTAATCCTTTAAAGTTCTGTATGTAATAATGAACATACTGCTATTGTTGACACTCTTGTTGTTGTTATTTGTTGCTTGGTGTAGCTCCCTCGTATGTTATATTAGTGTTTTAGTAATTAGTTGTAACAGCAACTAACAACAAACATGACACATGCTTGAGTTCAACGTGTTTTTGTTAAAAACTCGTTGGACATTTTGTCTGCCATGTTTAAGGCGACTGGCCTACGTGAAACCTGAATCTTCATGGTAACTTGGGCTGGGAATTACAGCACATCTCTGCTCACATGGCTAGCTTGAGGTCATATTGCCCGTTTTCGTATTTTTATCCTTGTAGCATATAGAAATTCACTTTATAATGTGTGAATTTCGCATCCCTGTGCAGTATTTGAGGGCAAGTGTGAGATGCTTTCACAGATCCATAAACATTAGAGAGTCTGAGTCAACAGTTCGAGTGCTGATCCCTGTATTAAAGCCCTAACAAAAGCCATTTAGACCATCTGAAAAGATTTGTTTGAGGGTGTGCTTACGTGTTTGTTTAAAAGCCGTCAAAAGGTTTTCAGCTGCATGAATGGAGGAACATAGAGGAACATAGAAAATTTGTTTTAATATTATTACTAATGCAGTGCGCTTTCTTAAAAATATACATAAGTATCTGAAAAATTCACATTTTTTGCAATGTTTGTGTGGTGTGAAATTACGAAAATTGTTCTCTTTATTACTGAAAATTATGCTTTAAAAATCTAGCTTTTTATATTAGGGGATGCACCAAGTATACCTTTTTAATTAATGTTTTTAACATTTACAGGCATAAATGTTATTGTATAAATGTGAGCCTGGAGCACAAAACCAGTCTTAAGTCGCTGGGGTATATTTGTAGTAATAGCCAAAAATACATTGTATGGGTCAAAATCTTTTTTTTTTTTTTTGCCAAAAATCCTTAGGATATTAATTAAAGATCATGCTCCATGAAGATATTTAGTCAATTTCTTACTGTAAACATATTAAAACTTAATTTTTGATTAGTAATATGCATTGATTAGATCTTCATGTGAGAACTTTAAACGTGATTTTCTCAGCATTTAGATTTTTCTCAGATCTCAGATTCCAGATTTTCATATGCTTGTATCTCGGTCATAAATACACCAAATCATAGACCAATGGGAAGCTTATATATTTAGCTTTCAGATCATGTATAAATCTCAATTTCTGAAAATTAACAATTACAATTATTTGTTGTCCAGAGTCACAAATGTATAAGCATTTGTTGTGAAATGTATCATGTCTTTTAATATTCTTTACTCCAGTGAGTGTGACTCATTCTTTTTTATTCTCAGGAGACGCCTAAAAAATGACAGAACGACAAATGGCTTCTACTGAAAGGAGCCTATGTAAGATCACATTTAAACTACTAAATCCCTGACTGTTTTCAGCGTATTTATTTGTTTCTGTAGTAACTGATTTATTGTTGTACTTATTGTGGCTTATACAGACTATTGTAGACTGTCGATATATGCACTTATAAGGTTATACGGAGGTTCTTCTATAAGTTTTGGTAGATATTGCCTTTAAATGTCTCAACATACATTGTACTGCTGAGAGGTTTTTACTTGGAAAGCTTGATAAAAGGGCTAAATGGTATCTAATTATTAAATATCTAAATATGAACTTATATCTAAATGATACTTTTAGTACATCACCTTGTAGTGTTAGGGCACTAGCAACACAAGCTGATAAAGCTTCATAAAATGTATGCGAAAGCTTCACGTCTATACAAAAGGAGCATTCATTATCTGATCGTGAGAGGCAGGGGGTGTTTGTAGCGTGTTGTGTTTACAATGATGTGCTAGAATCTGGGTCAGGTGCATTACCTGTTGTCTGACCCCTCCTCGCCCTCTTCGTCTCCTGTACTGTCTTGCTCCTCAGGTATCCAGGCTGATGATGACCTAAAGTCTATGTTTGTTGGTGCAGTGATGAGAAAAATCAAGTCTCGCACATGGAAAAAGCAGCGTTATTTCCGGCTACAAGAAGACTGCATGACTATCTGGTACAAGAGCAAGAAAGCAGGAAATGCACACTCCACCTGTAAGATCCACAGTCCGTAATTATTAATAATTTATCAAAAGCTATATGCTGTTTTACAACAACATTCCCATATGCCAGTGGTGTCCATTGCATCTACTGGAGGGCTTGGAGAGGAGAAGTGCATCATACCCTCTTAAAGTTTGTAGTGATCCTGAAGACCTTCATTTTAAGACCTTTAATTGGGACTGGAGCAAAACTCTGCTGGAAAGTGGCCCTACAGGGGCAAGATTAGACTCCTGAGAGAAACCTGAGTTTAAGTATCCTACTTAAGATTACAGTAGTGATAGTCCATGGATAAAATGTTCTTATAACCAGCCTTAAACAACTGCACCATTAACCTAGGCATAAATATAGCAGCCATCATCTAAAGCATGAAGAACCTATAGATCAGGGCTAGACAACTTCAGTCTTGGAGGGCCGGTGTTCTGCAGAGTTTACCTCCAACCTTTATCAAACACACCTGCCTGTAGTGTTCTAGTAGTCTTGAAGACAATAGATGCATTCGACTTGAAGCGTCGCTGTGCTTGATCAGTGTTTGACAGGGATCCTGATGCCAAACTTGATCCTGAAGGGGCGATGTCCTGCAGAGTTTAGCTCCAACTTGCCTCAACACACCTGCCTGGAAGTTTCAAGTATACCTAGTAAAACCTTGATTAGCTGCTTCAGGAGTTTGATTAGGGTTGGAGCTAAACTCTGCAGGACATCGGCCTTTCAAGACCAAACTTGGTGACCCCTGGTGCGTGACATCAAAGTACAGTGAGAGTGATAAGAGAGCAGACATGACGTTATGCTTTCGAATCACTCTCAGCAGCCCTGCTTCAAGTCAAATGCGCCCATTGATTAGATCATTCAGGTATGTTTGTTTAGGTTGGAATTGGACAGTGGTCCTCCTGGAATAAAGATGCCCAACCCTACTCTAGACCAGGTTCTGTTCCTGAGGGGCTAACATCATCCAGGGATTAGCGCAGGGTTGTCCAGGCCCATGTCCACACTAATACGTTTTCGTTTGAAAACGCATCTTTTTCTCTCCATTTTGGCCTTCTGTCCAGACTGAGACGGCGTTTTTGTCAAGGAAAATTGAGCTTTTTGAAAACGCTCTCCAAAGTGTGGACCGCGAAAACGGAGGCTTTCGAAAACGATGACACATTTAAGTCATATGATGCAGTCATGTGACCAGTTCAACTGATGGCGGACGGCGTACAGCAGTTGTTTTGTTTGCTCTCAATTTTGACAGCCCTATTAAAGATTAATATTAGTTTGTACATGCTCCAGATAGCTTTTCTTCAAAGAAAACGTGACGTAAGTAAATAAATGGCAGATGGAAATGACGCAGATCGAATCGTCTTACGTTTCACGCATGCGCAATACAGGAACGTAAGCGTTTTCAGTCATTTCAGCGTAGATGATCAACTCTTCCGAAACGATTGAAAACGATAGTGTGGACACAGAGCGTTTTTAGACGAAAACGCAGTTTTCAAATTTATCCGGATTAGTGTAGACGTAGCCCAACCCTGGAGGGCCGGTGTCCTGCAGAGTTTAGCTCCAACTTGCATCAACACACCTGCAAGGAAGCTTCTAGTATGTCTAGTAATGCGGCGTTCATGCAAACTAGTAATTACCGTCATTCCGAGATGACAACGTGACATTCTACTTTCCACGCTGTCGGACTCAAAGGAAGCGCCTAAGTAGCGTCAAAATGAACCTGATGGCGGTCAGACGGTACATCTGTCACTGGAACAAGTCGTAACTCTCAGAACACCCCGAGTTCACAGGTTGGAATTACAAATTTAGGAGCACGTGAGGGTTTTGGTATTGAAATTGTTGCTATAGAAACACATAATTTAGAGTAGAATGTCACATGTTGTCATCTCAAAATTACAATATGACGTGAAGGCAGCTTTACGACTTAGACCAGTGACAGATGTACCACATGACAATTTTGAAGCTACTAATTTTGAAGCTACTTGGCACTTCCTTTGAGTCCGACAACATAGAAAGCTATGAGTAAAATGTCACATGTTATCATCTGGGAATTATCATTACGGTAATTATGATATGGCGTGAACACAGAATAATTAGCTGCTTCAGCTGCTGTATTTAATTAGGGTTGGAGCTAAACTCTGCCCTCCAGGACCAGGTTTGGACAGTCCTGGTTCAGCTCTAATTTGCTTCAGCACACCTACCTGGAAGTTTCATGTGATTGCAGAGACCTTGATTAACTATTTTAGTTACTAGATTAGCTATTTTAATTATGGTTGGACTCTTTGATCCACCAGAAGCAGGATTGGACGCCCCTGTTCTAGACTGGATGTAGCGTTTGGGTGGGGGTCAAATTTGAGTCATAATCTTGTTTTATTTTGGTGTTGAGATCCCTCACAGAAATGTTTCATTTGTATGGGTTTGTGTCTTGATAGGCCAAATATTGGTATGGCCTTGTCTCCAAGTCCTGGGGAAGTTCAACTATTGCCCACAGGGGCCACTTTTCTGCAGAGTTTTGCTCAAACCTTAATCAAAAACACCTAGGTCTTCAGGATCACTAGAAAGTCGAAGGTAAGATTTATAAAAGTTGAAGCTAAACTCTGCAGGGTCGTGTAACTGGAGGGCTAGAGTTGAGAACCACTGTTTTGGGGGTCAGAGGATAGTTAGGTAAATGTTTGGTTATGTGTGTCTGTAGTTTCTGTGGGTGATGTGGAAGCTGTGCGGGAAGGGCACCAATCTGAGGTTCTGCTCAGCATTGCTGATGAGTTCCCGCCTGACCGCTGCTTTACCCTTGTGTTTCGTGGTCGAAGAGGCAACTTGGACCTAGTAGCCGAATCAGCAGGGGAAGCGCAATCATGGATTAAAGGGATACGCAAACTCATCGATAACCTGGAGAACATGGGGCAGAGAGAGAAACTAGACCAGTATCCTTTACTGTCGCTCTTTATCTCCCTGTCTATCATTCCACCCTCTGTCCATCTTACAAACACAAGGTTTCAGGCAGGCTAAAAGGCATTAAAGGACATTTTAATACACTGAGACTGCAGCACACCTGACCCATTTACCTACAACATGATTTATTTAAGTTGGACAACATTCCTGTTTCCTCAAAGCTTTAAACCTATCACTAACTATGTTTTGATTGAAGTTCAAGGCCCTAGTTTGAACCCCTAACTTCCAGCTTTTGAACAGAACCCTAAAACCAGTTGAAAGGAACTCTTTTTTGCTAAATCACACCAAGCACTTTGGGTTTCCCTTAAATGCTGTTTCCAGATGGATCTGTGATTGGTTTAAAAAGGCAGACAAAAACAGAGATGGACGTATGAACTTTAAGGAGGTCCGAGATCTTTTGAAAATGATGAATGTGGACATGAACGAGCATCACGCTCTTCGTCTCTTTACGGTAACTGCACATTTATGGCCAGTCTACGGTTCTTCTATCGCTGTTCCACTTGATGTAGCTTCAGTTCAATAAGAGTTTAGACTATAGACACATTTGCGCCATTATTTTGTGATCCATTTCCAGGTAGTTGTTTTTTACATTTTGAGACTATTTTTATGCAGATGGCAGACAAGTCTCAATCAGGGACTCTTGAAGATGATGAGTTTGTGCTGTTCTATAAGATGTTGACTCAGCGTGAGGATGTCCTGCGAGTGTTTCAGGAATATTCAGGTGATGGGCAGAAGTTAACGCTCCAAGATCTGAACGATTTCCTACGGGAGGAGCAGCTACATGAGGACGGAGATCAGCAGTATGCACTAAAACTCATTGAATGCTATGAACCTTCAGATACCGGTAACTAACAGGGTTGTACTTTTCTTACTCAAGATTAACCCTTGACAAGGTTATTTGTATTTTATTTTCCACTCTGTTTAGATCATCGTTCTTGACTCAATGAATTATAGTTCTAGGTATCCTAATGCTGCGTTTTGTGCAGTAATTTGTTTACCCTATGTTCCTATAGCAAGATTGCTGCAAGCAATGACATTTGATGGTTTTCTGATGTACCTGAGCTCACCAGAAGGCTCTATCTTCAACCCTACTATGGTGGAACTCTACCAGGACATGACTCAGCCTCTTTGTCATTACTTCATATCGTCATCCCATAACACATACCTTCTGGAAGATCAAATCAGAGGACACAGCAGTGTGGAAGGCTACATACGGTACCTGTTTTCAAAAACGTAATGAAGTAGGCATTATTTTCAATTCTTCTATATATTCAGAAATTTGTACTGTGTGGTTTTAGAGCACTGAAACGTGGCTGTCGATGTGTAGAAGTGGACTGCTGGGATGGCCCAAATGGAGAACCAATAGTCTACCATGGACACACATTCACCTCCAAGATCTTCTTCAGGGATGTTGTCACTGTTCTGGGCAACTATGCATTCAAAGTATGTCACAAACTATGGCTTTGTTTTCATTCACGGCAAAAATGTTCTGTGGTTGTGCCATGGTGTAGTGGTGTTATCAGATGGTAATACTGCAGTACTAGATATGTCATTGTAATGATTACCATATTCAAATATGTTAAGTCAATAAATACCATGGTATTAGCATTATGCTGTGTTGGGCAAGCTCCTTAGAAAATGTAGTGAGCTATGTAATGTGCGTTGCCCCGTGTATGGTGGTGGCATCATATACTGATCTAGGATCAGTGATCCGTAGCATTTCTATTTCCGATTTGTGCTTAAGCGTAAGAAATGCTTGGGAAAATGTAACGTTAGCTTGTGTGGACGCTACCACTCTACTTGATCAATAAAAGAGCTTCGCTACTGAAAAGCTATTTGATTCGGAAAACAGCGACGCTACCAACACGCTACGGTAAAATGTAGTTAAACTAGTAGCGTCACTACTTGTAGCGACGCTACTGCCCATCACTGGCATTATGATAGTGTTCAACATAATTTATTAGCATGGTAATAAATTACAAAACTGTACCACAATATATATACTAATGGCAATAGATGATAATACCACAGGTTCTTCAAACAATACCAAGGTATTAACATGGCAAACAAAAAAAAATCATGGTATTACCTTGGTAAATGTAAGAAAAACAATGACACTTGATATAAGTACCATAGTTTTTTGGACTTTTGCTATTATATTTTTAAAAACATTAGTTAAATCCATGGTACATGCATGGTACATTTCAAAATATTATAGTATTGTCTTCTGATTGTAGTACTATACCATCGTGCCACAGTACGTTTTTGTAAAGGGGTGATATCTGATAGATATACCATATACAGCATCTATGCATGTCCATAATTCTTAATACTCTATATAAATCTCTTGGTTCCTTTCTTCATTTTCAAGCTTTCTAAACTGGTTTATGGTACTGTACTAGTGTGACAAACTGGGGCCAGATTCATGCCAAGCCAGGGCACCATGCCGTTTCGGTGTAATGTGATCCAGGGCAGTCGACCCCTGCTTGGCAGTGTGTTAGTCGCAGTTCTGTGTTGAGTGTTCCATTTCACTCCATCACATATTCACACACACACTCTCTCCCCTCCACAGGCATCGCAGTACCCTGTCATCCTGTCCATTGAGAACCACTGCAGTGTAGAGCAGCAGAAAGTCATGGCCCAACACCTCACCCAGATCCTGGGAGACAAGCTGTTGAAAAGCCCTTTAGATGGAAAGATTCCCATCGGCCTCCCATCTCCTGAGGTGAGCCAGAGAGCACAGAGTCACTTAAACATGTACTTCCACTTAACAAGTTCACTTAATTGCTGGTTAATGAGCAGTAAAGTCTAGCGCTGGTCATTCATCTTGAAGAGTCAAAGATCTCTAAGTTTCCACCCCACGAGCAGACGTTTGTATCAGAGTTCAGAGTCTGGTGACCTCTCCAGGATACATTCACTTTCTCTGGCCATTCACCTGGGCCAGCAGCCATATGATCCATGTCCATGCGACATACCCATGCTGAATTATTAAAGCAAACGACCCTGCTAAGAAAGACCAGCTCAGACAAGCATGCAATACCTTGCTTGTCAAGGCTAGCTTAGGCTAGGTGTTTCTGGTAAATCTTGCTAACCAATGAATTCTTGACAGCTATAAAGGCCTAGCCTTAAATGACCAATTAAGGAATACCTCATTTGTGTCTCTTTGTCCACTGTTAAAGTCTGTTACTGTTTGAGATTTCTGATGCGTGTAGCATTGTGAAAAATGATACGGCACACACAAAAAAAAATAACATTTCCCCTTAACATTTGAGATTCTTAGCGCTGATTGGTCAATGTGTTCACACGCTCAGTGAATGTGATCGGTTACAATGATCATCGCTTCAACCTCTTCACCGAGCACTCTTTGGAATTGGATTTTATTAAACGTTTTGTCCCGAATGGTATTGCGGGCTGTACTCTTGACAACACCAGATGCTTGCCGATGAAATTGTATCTTCTCCATATTTGTGTGTGTGTGTGTGTGTGTGTGTGTGTAGGATCTGAAAGGGAAGATTCTGTTGAAAGGAAAGAAGATAGGTGGATTAGAGGATAGCATGAATGGGGTGGTGGATGACCCTTTGATGGGAGAAGTGAGCGACGAAGAGGAGACTGCGGAAATTGACGATGACCATCATCGCAGTGACAGCATACGGCATAGAGTGAAGGTACAGTGACTGATTTCAGGAGAGATGTTTGTGTATATTTTCTAATCATGGTTCAAGTAATTTATCCATTGATAAAGATGAATTCCACAACCTTGCACTTAAACAGTGCAGTGGTGTAGCCAAGTAAAGTGTCTGAACCCTGGCAAAGGTAGACTTTAACAAGACCAACACCCACAGGTTACTCGAGGGGGACTGTTCCACTCTAAATCACTCTTGGAAAAAGGGACAGCTAAATGGCTAGCTAGTACTTAACAACAAAATAATTAAAGATAATGGGGCATGTCTAGGATACAAATTCTTTGGCTTCTTTGTGAACTGTAAAATATTGAATGGCGGTCTTGTCTCACTGGGAGTCTTATCTGGGAAGTCTTCATCAGAGCTCTGCTGTGCTGGCGTCCTCGAGTAAGAGTTAAAGTCTGCCATGACTGTAACCGCAGGATTAAAATCTAATTACGTAACACATAACACTTCGGTTTGATCATCCCTGGAATTTCCACTTCTGATCTGATTCTGACTTTGTGCCAATTTCAAGTCAAAAAAGTCAGCAATTTAACTGATGCAGACAAGCTTGTCTCATGTTGAAGATAGCAAAGGTTAGGATAGTTAAGAGATGCTCAGTGGCCCTGAAAGCGGGTAGATTGAATGTGAATGCAAGCTGGATGGGTTGACAATGGATAAATCTTGGGTAGATAACAAGAAAAAGCTAAAGAAAGTCAGAGATAAAACAGAAACGGCATGTCTTCTGTAGTCTTCTGCTATCTGATAGGTGACCATGTGCATTTGCTGGCACTGTTGTTACCAAGTGACACTTGATTCTCTGAACTCTGGTTAGCTGCAGTCAGGGATCACCTCTCTTGGTTTCTCCAATCTAAGATACAGTCATCCTGTTGCCATGAAATTTGCTGCTTTTAATTTGCACACAAGCATTGCTCTCTTGCTGGATAACTGGTTTGGACCAATTCACTAGGCTAAATAGTCATTTAGTTAACAAATTTAGCCTGAGTGACGTACAGTACCATTACTTCAGGGATAGTCCTTCTTGCTCAGTGCTCAGTATTAACCCTTGCTGGCTTTGGTTACCAGACCAGATCTAGGCTACACCACTCATACTAAACTGAATATCATGTTAAGTTGGCACAGTGGGTTGGCAAGAATGAAGCCAACAGATGGTAGTGTAAGATGAAGCCAGGTGGATACCTGGCCTCATTATCCAAAGGGTCGTCTGTCATGACATTGTTTTAGTAGTCCTGGGTTCAATGGTTTGGATAGCGCATGCAGTGCATGCAGTAAAACCACATCATACTATCTAGCGAGCACCCTCCTCAAATATCACTGCCATTTCTTTAGGTTTTCCATGCTGCTGAGCTAGTTAAAGTCCTCGTAATTCAGTCCTTGCTTCTTAACAGCTAAGCAAAAAAAGTGGTTCTCTGATCTTAAATGCCAACAATCCCTTTGAAATAATCAAGACAGAGTACCCTAGATTAAAAACTAGCAAATCACCTTTGGCCAGGGGGTGAAAATGAAAACCAGGTGGATATCAAATTGTTTTTCTAACATGTTAAAGATTGTTTTTGTGCTGTCTAGAAATCCAAGCAGCGTCTCTCTAAAGAGCTGTCGAACTGTGTGGTATACTGCAAGAGTGTCCACTTTAGCAGCTTTAAACATTCACAAATTCACTCCAAGTTTTACGAGATCTCCTCCTTCACGGAGTCTAAGGCCCGGAAACACATAAGGGAGGCAGGTAAAGGAAACATGAGTCTGACTGCTCATAACAGCTCATGAATAATTTTTTTAGAGAATTGTATTGTCTTACTGTGCATGTCCCTGTGTTACAGGAGCCGAGTTTGTTCACCATAACGCTCGTCAGCTGAGCCGGGTTTACCCCAGTGGTTTGAGAACTGACTCATCCAACTTCAACCCACAGGACATGTGGAACGCAGGGTGCCAAATTGGTGAGTGTACCATGTTACAAAATAATGGTTGGAATACGAAAGTGTCTGAGATTGATATGAGATTCTGGTTTAAGCTGCTTCAGCTAAGATTCATGAGGCTTTCATGGAACTTTAATATATATTCTTTTGATAAACATTGCATTACTACCTACAAGATAGTTGTGATTAAGACAGATTTGATTAATGGCTAGATCTTGGGTCAACTAGAATTAGTCTGACTAGCCCTGGACTAGCCTGTTAAAAAGTACTCTAATCATCCTATAGCTTAAAGCCAGGCTCAGACTGTGATTTCTTTCTTTTGAGATGTCACACTGTGGATCTCAGTTGTTATTAATGTCAGACTGTACGACAGTCAAGATATGTTAAAAACGATTTATATCAACCCACACATTACTAAGCGACCGCGAGCTGGATTGCACATGGGGCTGGAATGTTGGCTATCAAGAATGTATAGGTCAAATTTGATCGCAACAGCCATTAATCGGCTGTCGTTGAACATGTGAAACTAAGGGTTTACTCACACTAGGCATGGTACGATTGTCCATCCTCCCCACTCCCCCTCTGGCCTGCACTCACATAGGATTTCAGCATTCGTGCCGGTGCACGCCTATGACGGTTTCAGGATAAACATAAAGAGCGGCGCTCTCGCTAAACGCGATGGAGTCCATCGCTCTGTTTACTTTGTGGGTTGTAATTTTGAGTCGTTTGGTCCGCGGTGTTCCACAACCCTCTCACAGTCTATTGTTAAACAAACATTGCACCTCTGCCGTACACCGAAGCGAACCTTTCTCCGTTATGTTGGTTTTGGAGCATCGCAAAAACTTGACGTCGCGCATCCTGTTCCGTGCTCCAGCATGGTTAGTGCTCACACTACATGCGAACCGCGCCCAAGTCCAACTGAACCGTGCTCTGGCACACCTCTTCCAAGCGAGCCAGGGACGGCTAAACGTACTGTGCGCGGGCACGTTTCGGAGCACTCACAGTAGTTAAGCGAACCGCGCTTTGGTGGTCAAACGCACTCGGGCACGGTTCAAACTGCCTAGTGTGAGTACACCCTAAGGATCGTAGACTACAGAGTTTATCCTAGGATTATAGTAATCTTTTAGAATTTCAAAATTGGTCTTAGACGGCCAAATCGTGGCTAAAATCAGTGTGAGCTGGGCTTTAAGTGGTGTGCTTGTTTTTGTTGACCATCAAGCTGGTTAGGCTAATTTGGTTTGTTGGTTTTGGGGAGAAATTATAAGCACTTGTCAGCTGGTCGTACTAGGAGACTGGCTAAATCAGCTGAACACTACCAACATGACCAGGGCTGCGTTTCCCAAAAGCATCATTAGCCAACTATTGTTGCAAGTTCCACCATTACCAACATGGTTTAATGATTCTGTGTTTTCAAAGTGAAACCATAGTTCTAACGAACATTCGCAAACAGACTTGCATAGTTGGAACTACAGCTCTCAACCTGTGGGAATTGTAATGCATTTTAATCTATGCATTTTGACGCATACTTAATCATATGGCATCAAATGATGACTTTTTTGTAAACAAAGTCGCAGCAAAATAAAGGAAATAAAGGATGAGGTTCTTACTGACGAAGTTCATCCACTCTTTCCTAATGTTCCTAATGTTCAGATCAGATTTTTCCTCAACTTGGCACTACACAGTGTCGTCTTGTCATCAGAGCTACCTTTAGTGTTTTCTGCATAGACCAGGGTTGCCATAGCCTGGCTTGTTTCTCATTGGTTCACATTTTTTTGGGAACAGAAATGCTCTAAAACGGCAGCTTGGCCAGACTGACTTTGCTCGCGTAATAGAATGTAGCGTCACAGGAAGTATGGGCGGGCCCAGGCTAGGGTTACCAGGTTTTCATAACAAAACCTGCCCAAACCTGGCATTCATTATAAGCTGTTTTTAGAGTAACGAGAAAGTTTTGAGTTCTGAAACTTAGAGGGTGACCTCTCATATGTCCAAAAATGAAGGGACTTTTGGTTTCTTAGTTCATGACTCCAACCAAGACGGTTCAAAGTTGCATTGCTAGCTAACTAGGCAAGACATCATTAGTGTAACAGCCTAAATTACCATTCTTTATCTATGACAAATGTTCCAATCGACAGTGTTTAGACAGGATCTCTAACTACTAATACAAATGGTGGTAAATATTTTTTCATTGCTAAGTGTAGCCTTTTCTTATTTCTCTTGTCCTGTCTTATCTTGTCTTCTCTTCTCAGTTGCTCTGAACTTTCAGACCGCAGGGGTTGAGATGGATCTCAATGATGGCTTATTCAGTCAGAACGGACATTGTGGCTACGTACTGAAACCAGCATTCATGCGCAACACTGACAAGATGTTTGACCCAGAAAACCCCCAAAACGACGGTTACAAGCCGCTTAGCCTGTCGATTCAGGTACAAACCACCTGAACAACTGTGTAAGTCCCAGTATGTTATGACGTGTGTATGCTAAACCTGCATCTTCTGGGTGATCTTTTCAGGTAATCAGCGGCCAGCAGCTTCCCAAGGTAAACATCAAGGAGGGCTCAATCATAGATCCCCTCGTTCGGGTGGAAATTCACGGCGTACCACTGGACCAGGCCAAGCAGGAAACCAGATACATTGACAACAACGGTCAGTTAAAACATATAGGATGGAGTCGTGTCTAGACTGAGAAAGCCTAGACGCAGTAAAGCCCAGAGATCTTGTTGCGTTCGAAAGATGAAACAAACTTGTAACAAATCTTGGTTTTGGGCATGTGCTGAGGTTCACAGAGAATGTAGATTATTTATATATTATATATTACTGTCAGTTTTTCACAATTTTAATCACTTGTGGGCAGTTGACTTAAGTAGTCCTGTGTCTCATTGATTTTTAAAAGTGCACATATTCCATGTACAATTTTTTTCTCTGCAGGTTTTAACCCAGTATGGTACGATACGCTTCAGTTCACAATTCACGTCCCTGAGTTAGCGCTGGTGCGGTTTGTCGTGGAGGACTACGATAAAACATCAAAGAATGACTTTGTGGGACAGTTCACTCTCCCTTTCACCTGTATTCAGCCAGGTACGTCTCCGTTCCACCAAATGCATCAAAAATTTATCCTCCTGTTAATAGTAAGCACGTTTTGCTCTTCCTCATAGGATACCGTCACATTCATCTCCTGTCTAAGGACGGCACCAGCATACCGCCTTCTTCGCTATTTGTTAATGTCCGGATAGCTAAACTAACATAAACTAACCAAATTTAAAGTTGTCTTACACTGACACGAGCACAAAAGAAACGCAGAAAACGCAACAATTTCATGTCTTCCCAGTCCAGACATTGCAATAAGTAAAAATGAAAAAGTAACAATGTACAATTAAAATAGTGTTAAAATAGTGTTGCTATAGATTTAGTTCATTTGTACGCCAAATAATTTTATAGGTATTTTATTTAATGTTATGAAGATTTGTGTGATTGTAAGGAGCTGTATCTAAATATAACTTCAAAGCGATACATGTCCAGGTTGTGTTTTACTTTAAAATTAAAAGTAAAATAGAAAATTATATCTGCATAAGGAATTGATCCTATTTTGGTTTGTATTTCCCTTAAAATGTTTTGGTTGAAATATACACAGCAAAATATCATTTTTATCTTGTTTTCCAGAACAAATTTCTTATGTCTAAAAATAACTGAGCATGTTTTTGCTTAAAACAAGTCAAAATAACAGTAAAATCATGAAATAATATTTTTTTGCGTTTTAAGCAAAAACTAAATTTATTTCGGGACTTATTTTTCCAAAAACAAGATTTATGAATGTATATTATTATTTATTTATTTTGCAGTGTGACCTGGATATTTCGTAAGTTTCACCCAGTGTAATTTTTAACATGCATGAGAAGTCTTTACATCTTACTTTATGTATTTTATTAATATTTCAATAGAAATAGTTTTGAGGTTTTTTTTTTTAATCGTACCGCTACATTTCAGTAGTACTTACAGTGGTGTGTGTGTTAACTGTTCCTTTGGAATAAAGTACAGAGATAATGGGCACAAGGGCTCCATTACAATCTTACTTTGGCCTTGAAGTTTTTAGGGGCCAGACTCAGTTACACAGAGATACAGAAGGAGGGCAGTGAAAATCACCCCATCGGTCATCACCTCCATCTACCTGGACACAGTACACCATCGTATACATCGTATATACTCTTAATATGCACCTAAGATGTATAAGATGACTTATTATTTATTACTTATTGCATATTATTCTGAATCATGTCAAGACATTTGTTAAATCAAATGAATGCTGCTGGACTAATAGTGTTATATTTTTGTATTTCTAAGCTGCGTATGAGCTGGATCTATATACTGTTTTTGTAATATTGTTCAGTAACTATCTGTAAACTGTCTGTTTTGCTTATGTATATATGTATGTATGTATTTATTTGCCATATTCATTAAAGAATAAAGATAATTTTGAAAGGATGTCCTGTTTCTGTTTTTAACACAGATTCTACTTTTATACTAGTTTATGAATGAGACTAAACAACTTCTTAAGAATGAGGTGACTAATCTTGAAACTCTGATAAACACTGCTGAGGCTGCTCTGTGCCTGCTCAAAAGTCAATGCAAAGACTCAATGCCAAATGATAAACAGAATAAATTATGCCTGCTTGGACCATCCCAGGCTGTAGTTTTTGTGTAAATTAATTTTTACCAAAATTAATTTTTGCCACCTTTTGGGTAGCATTAAACCGCAAAGACACTTCAGAAGTGCCCCTGTGACAGCTTTGCAGTATAAATTTCATTTACTACCGAAATCAGGCCTATACAACGCAAATGTCCCTGCTAAAAAAAAATCAATAGTAGCCCAATAGAAGCTACAGGTATCACAGAAATTCTAATGGTTTCTATCAATCACTTACTTTTATTTAAATAGCGCTTTTAACAATACAGATTGTAGCAAAGCACTGAACATTATCAAACAGAAGAACAGAGTGATGATAATGTAT